>JANRMT010052281.1:1507-13165 GCA_026402145.1 Polypterus bichir lapradei | reverse complement strand
GGCAACTGACTGCACTCAGACCAAAGGGGGCTGAATAATTACGCACACCCCACTTTGCAGTTATTTATTTGTAAAAAATGTTTGGAATCATGTATGATTTTCGTTCCACTTCTCAAGTGTACACCACTTTGTATTGGTCTTTCACGTGGAATTCCAATGAAATTGATTCATGTTTGTGGCTGTAATGTGACAAAATGTGGAAAAGTTCAAGGGGGCCAAATACTTTTGCAAGCCACTGTATCTTCTCCAACGGCTGCCATTCATGTTTTTGTACTCTACTGGCCTGTTCCTCTGTTTGCTCTCCTTTCACCTATATTTTTATGTTTACTTTGTTTCCTGCACATACCTGATGGAGGCGCAACAAATTAAATAATATGCTTTTAACCCGTTTTTCCACAGTTGATTTAATTTTTGATGCTTAGTAGAACCGTTAGTTTAAATTGATATACCTATTTTTATTTATCATTTCATATTTATTTTTTAAATCTGTGCATACAGTATGAAATGGATTTTTGGGAAACAAAAGTGTATAGATAGAACTTTCTGTCCCCAGAGGAGATATACTACATACACTATATATATATACTAGCAAAATACCCGCGCTTCGCAGCGGAGAAGTAGTGTGTTAAAGAAGCAATGAAAAAGAAAAGGAAACATTTTGAAAATAACGTAACATGATTGTCAATGTAATTGTTTTGTCACCGTTGTAAGTGATGAGTGTTGCTGTCATATATATATATATATATATATATATATATATATATTTACACACACACATAAACATATCTATATATATATATATATATATACATATCTATACATATACACATACATATATGTAACCGACTCGACTCTGCTTTTTCCTGCGTTGTGTAAATAATTATCACGTAGGCACGTTGGGTTAGAACACAAGCTTTTATTTTCCTCTTTCAGTAACCCCTTTGCAAAACAAAAAGAAAGAAATAGACAGAGCGTCACATGCACGTCTTCTTCCCTCTGCCCCTACAGCATTCACCGCGCTTCTCGCATTTTTATACAAACACATTACATATAAAACTATTTACCAAAAAATTACTCCAATTTCCAAAGAAAACTATTTACAATACACATAGCTTTATACAAAAAAAATCCTAATTTTATAATTATATACTCTTAACAAATGAAAAGGAAATATATATATATATTTATATAGCATACCTTTGCAAAACAAAAAGAAAGAAATAGACAGAGCGTCACATGCACGTCTTCTTCCCTCTGCCTATTAAATAATAAATTAAATCGATTATAAATTAACACAAAGTAAATGAAAAAAAAAAAAAATATCGGGAAAAAAACTGAAACCACAACCTACCCCTACAGCGTTCACCGCGCTTCTGGCGTTAAAGCCAAAAATGCCGTGCACGCAGGTTGTGAGGTGTGACGCTAATTAACGCTCGTGCTACAACCGATTATATTGTTGGTATACTATAAACTATTTACAGGGATCAACACTTTTGGGGAAGTTCATAACAAAAAAAAAATGAATAAATAAATAAAATTATAGATAACATTTTACACTTTGCTACATATATATATATATATATATACATATATACACATACATATACATACACACATACATACATACACACACATATATATACACAAATACATATATATACACATACACACACACATATATAAACATATATATTGTAATAAAACGAGACAAAGACAGATAAAGGTTTGGGGCAGCCACCCGTATAATGTGGTATCCTGGCTGCAAAAGTCGTTTTTAACAAATAACCAGCACTGAAGTGCAATCAACTGAGTCCAAAACAAGACTGAGGAAACAAAGGAAAAGGGGCAGGTTTTAAAGGGGAAGACAGGAAGTGAGGTCATATGGATCTGGCACGTGGTCTTCCACCATTGGTTCATAGCCGGACGTGACATCAGAGGGACTGGAGCTGGTGTGGCCGACTTCCATTGGCTCGGTCCCGGAAGTGATGTCAGGAGAGCCAGGTGGAATCCCCCGGGAATGGTCTACAGGCAAGGGAGAAAAAGAGTCAGTGCACTCTGCCACACCCCGGCATGCCTCCGAACTGCCTTCACTCAAGCCCTTTAGCTGCCTCCCATGCGCACGTGTGTGACAATATACATATACATACATATCTACATATATACACACACAGCTATTTCGTATCAGTGCAATACGCTGCTTGTTAAAACGCATAACTCCCGCTCTTACGTGCAAGTCTGCGTGGATATTATGAACCATCGTATTTGTTCAAGTTCTATTTAAATTTTAAACAGAAGGAATTTTTATTTAGTCGACAGAAATATCTTTGGTAGGAATGGTAAAAACAGACAGGAATATTATTCCTGAATAAATCAACTCAAAACTGGTGCATTTGTGTCTCCCATAAAAGTAGCTTCACTTGAAATCACTTTGTGATTGTGCACGGGTAAAAACGTCCGCTGAAGTGTCAGATTCTTATTTAATTCTTCTGCTTTCTGTATCTTCTGCATTGCATTCAGGTCTTTCAGGTTACCCTGATGTTTTGTCTCATAGTGCCGTCTTAGATTAAATTCTGTAATTACAGCCACATTAGCTCCACAAATGAGACACACGGGTTTAACGGCAATGTCAGTAAACATATACTCAGCCTCCCATCGGTTTTTAAAGGCTCTATTTTCAGAATCAACTTTTCTCTTCAGCATCGTGTGGGCTAGCTTCGCAATAACTTGCAAGCTAGACTTGATTAACGCGGTAAGTGTTCGGCAAGGCAGCTGAAGCGCTGCATTATGGGATCTGTAGTTTATTGTGTTACCAGCGCTTCATATACCCGGGCCATTAATAACAATAATACAGTATATAAAATGATCTCGCGGGCTGGATATAATTACACGCCGGTCCGGATGTGGCCCGTGGCCCTTGAGTTTGACACATATGGACTAAATAGAACTTGAAAAGAAATATTTTTTCGTACATCGAGCCCGCGTGCTATTGTGGTTTTGCCTGCATGCCTCAATAAGTCACCCTCCCCTCGCTCTTACTTTTTTACCGTTCATCTAATGAATACACTGAGTATGGCTTTACCAAAACAATCATTGATTGCGAATAAAGTATTCATTATTCGAGTATGTAGATCGGGGTATATATATACACGTTTCTTACTGCATCAATAAACAGCTTGTCTTCTTCTTTATCTGAGACCTGACACACTGCATGCACGGGTTTTTTTTTTTTTTAACACTGTCTTCCTTTAGCGGGACATTCACTTTTTCCACCGTGTGCTTTGTTTCTGCAGTAGCTGCACTTATTACATACTTATCTTGTATGTATCAGACGCTTCATATTTTTTTGCTGCCTTTTCAATTGTGTAATTCGGTTTTTGTTCAGCGCTCTTCGGAACTCTTGCTTTTTGTCTGTGCACTGCGTCAGTTCATGTGAGCCGCTCGGTGTACATGCATCGAAGGTTCCCAGCTGTGCTGTTGCCATGTCGTGCTATGTCCATGGCTGTATCTAATGCTACCGAAGTCCCGGTACTTAAAACTTTCTCTCGCAGTTTCGCTGAGTTTGTGCCAAACACCACCCTGACCATCTCATCTTCCTCTGCATAAGCACAGTCCTTCACCCGTGAATATTTACCCGCGCAGTTTGCTATTGGATTGCCGCTGACGGACGGCCTTATATGGGCAGGCACTAAATTACAAACGCCAGCGGCAGCCTGTCTATGAACTTAATTTAAAGTGTAGGTTTACACTGTGCTTTGTTTCCGAAGTAGCAGAACTCATGAATATGGTTGTATATATCACTCGCTCGCTTCTTATTGTTTCGCTGCCTTCTCAATTATATAATGCATGTTTTCTTCAGCGCTTTTTGGGCCTCTTCCTGGTTTTCTACGTACTGCGTGATTACGTAGGAGGCGTGATGATGTCAGACGAATCTCCGCCCCCACGGGTTTCAAGCTCATCTCCATTACAGTAAATGGAGAAAAACAGCTTCCAGTTATGACCATTACGCGTAGAATTTCGAAATGAAACCTGCCCAACTTTTGTAAGGAAGCTGTAAGGAATAAGCCTGCCAAATTTCAGCCTTCTACCTACACGGGAAGTTGGAGAATTAGTGATGAGTGAGTGAGTGAGTGAGTGAGTGAGTGAGTGAGTGAGTGAGTGAGTGAGTGAGGGCTTTGCCGTTTATTAGTATAGATATATATATATATATATATACTGTATATAGTGATATGAAGAGACAAGAGACATGGCAAGGTTTGGGGCAGCCACCCGTATAATTCTGTATCCTGGCTGTAAAAAGTAAATGTTTTTAGATAGAGTCAAGTTTACAAGACAGAGTCCAAAACAGAACTGAATTCCAGGGAAAAGGTGCGAGGCTTTATAGGAAGTCTGGGGGAAGTGATGTCGTTCTCTGGGCCGGGACCGAAAGTGGGGTGTCCCGAGTCAAGGCAGTGGCTCCTAGTGGGATTTCCCGGGAAAGGTGCGCAGGGAACTTAGAAAGAGCGTTAGTGCAATCCGCCACCCCCTGGGCAGATGTATTACCATTCATCTCCAAGCCCTTCAGCTGCTTCCTATTCACACGTGTATACATATATATATTTTGTAAAGCTTTTCAATATATATATATCACACACACACACACACTGTGGTCTGAGCACACTCCAGAATTACTTGAAAAGAAAACAATACTTCTGGCTTGGCAACCCCAGTCCCAGTTAGGCACTATGCAAAGTGTATTCTTGTTAGTATAAAGGAGCCCCTGTAGAGTTTCCTAACACACTTCTGCTGAATTATTTGTTAGCTGAAAGTCCTCAGTGTGTGTCAGTATGTCAGAGAGGATGTGCAGCATTGTTCATAATGGTACTGTTTTCTTTACTATAAGTTTTAGGGGGTTCTGAGTATCTCACATAACTAACAAATATGTTGACAAATCTCCTAGTTCAAGAAGCGATGTGGGGAATAATTTTTCCCAAAAAAAGAAACTGTTTGTTTAGACATCTGCAAACTACATGAAGACAAAACGTATTTGTTGCTTTAAACAAGTCCTAATATCAATATAGTTATGGAATAGTGGGTTTGCAAGCTGTGCAGTACATGAGCAGCTCTCAGGTGAAATGTGAGGGAAACACACTCTCTCTCACACACACACACACGCACACAAAACAAAAAATTGGTGAAATGTGCCCCTTAATATACACAGCAGGTGATCACATTTCTTCATTCTTGTTTTTGCTTTAATTCCACTGCATTGTAAATTGCGAACCCAGGCAGTATATTTTTTGAGAATATAAATAAATATAATATAATATAAAAAATACTTCAAGATAGAGACCAATTTTCCATGTCAAATTAATGTACTTAATGCTTGTAAAATAAAATAACTTTGAATTGAAAAATACCAAACTAATTTTATGTTTGTCATATGATGGGGCTGTAATGATCCTTATACCTCTCCATTTTCTGTGTTTTCTTATTCCATTACTGAAAGCTTACAGTATCTTTCTGACATTTAATGTGAGGTGTGAAAAATCCTTGAAAGGTTGCCATTTGGAAATCAATCTTCCCAAATCCGGATCATTACATTTTTTCAAAATTCCTGTAAAACAGTTATCTTGCATTAGTGATGAGATTTTTGCTATTGCTTATGCCTAGGGTCCTCTTAAATTGTACCTAGAGCAGGACTGGCAGTGTTAATTGCAGCAGCAATGTAATCCATCGATACTACAACACAGTTACATCTGTACTCTTTTTAGGTATGTGGTATATGTGCTTTTAATTGTTTGTCTTACTTTAGTTGTTCTCCTTCTGGACACTTATTTGGCTTCAAAAACCATACAAGGGTCACACATCATCAGTGCGTATGAAATGAGTTAGAGAGTTAGACGAAATAGTGGAGAACATACCAAAAGAAGAAAGAGTGGTGATCAGAGTGAAACACTGGTAGTGGGCCAGTATGGTGTTAAGGAGAGAAATGTTGAAGGGCAGATGGTGGTTGCCTTTACAAAAAGTATGGAAATGACAGTGGTGAATACATATTTTAAGAAGAAGGGGGAGCACAGGGTGACATAAGAGTGGAGGAAGGTGCACACAGGTGGATTATGTCCTATGTAGGAGATGCAATGTGAAGGAGATTACAGACTGTAAGTAAGGGTGGTGGTGAAGACATAATAGATGATTGGAACACCACAGCTGAAGTGGTAAGGGAGAGAGCTAGGAAGGTGCTTGGTATGACACCTGGACCAGAGGAAGGAAGACGAAAAGACTTGGTGCTGGAATGAGGAAGTATATGAAAACATAAAAAGAAAAAAATTAGTGAAAAAGATTTGAAATAAAAAAAGATTTAAAATAAAACAGAATTTCAATTGTATAATTTCCAAATAAAAATTGTGTACTTGAAGGATGGTTGGTATTCTGTGCAGGGTTGGTGCCTACCCTGAGTAAATGCTGCTGGGTTAAACACTGTCTAAACTAGGTTGTCATCATCGTCATTGGTGTAGGTAAATGCAGTGTCTGATGCTTCAAATGAGTATTTATGGATTCTTTACTGTCTCACAGTTCTGTCTAATAATCTTTGCTATTTTTTTTCTTAATTGTTTTCTGTGACATTTGGGGTGCTGGATTATTTATTAATGCACATTTTTATGCAAGATTTTGTTGAGTGCAGGTAGGCTATAGAATTGATTAGATTATATACGCTTTTTTTAATTCCAAGGGGAAATATAGATGCATCACTGGCTAGAATGAGGACTGCGAGAAATGGAATTTTTTGGGGGACCTTGCAATGAATATTTTTCACCCTGGCTTCAGGGATTTGAAAGTCACTAAACAAGAAAGGTAGCAGAGAATTAGACTGTTCTATAATCAATAACAACAGGAAAGTAGAGGGAGTTTAATATTTTCTGGGGAATAGTTAGCTTCTTAGGACTATACCCCCCTTTTTTAACCCTATTCTGCTGAAATATCAATAGCACTTTTAGAAATTCCAGGGTAGAGGCCAGTTAGACATTTGGCCAAAGGCCAATGTAGCCTATCAAAAAATTTAAATTGTTGTTCACTTCTTCATTGCCAGGGATCTGTCAGGACCCCTAACTTGGAACGTTGTACAAGGAGGATTTTTGCCTACTCATTCAGTCCTTCACTGCCTTTACAGCAAGCAATAAAGACCCATGGTGAAGTGGTATTTGAGGTCTTTTGTCTACCTATTCATTCTGCCAATATTATACGTTCTAAATATATTGGGACATTGTTTGTAGGAAGTGCCTTGAGCATGGGAAATGCGCTATATAAATAAAATGTAGTATTATTATTATTATTACATAGAAGTACTTATAGGATTTTTGCTTTCTAAAAACTTATTTACAATAGCCAATAATTCCTCTGTTCAACCCCTCAATTCTGCACTTTCACTGTTCTTTACGCACTTTTTCTTCTGTTAGAGAAGCTTATCGTGTCTCCTTTGGCAGAGCGAAACCCCTATGAAACTAACACAAACAATTTTATAGCAGAAAATCACTTGAAATTTAGGTGGCCAAAGTTTGTGCCATTTCCTGGCCCTACATCCCATCCTCTGAAGCCACTCAGACTTTTTCTTATCATGTCAATATCGCCAAATTTCATCTCAGCTTTATATACTGAGGTCCGCGTTTATTCATTAATGTTAATCTTGTTTAAAAGTCTCTAAGGACTATGTATAGATATTCAATGATGCAAAAACAGTAAACCCTTATTCAAATCTATGGTTTAATATTTTGGAAAACAACTTAAAATCATCCCTAATTGTTGTTTAATTAGAGAAGTCTACCCACAGGAAAGAAACAATATAACAGTTGTCAATCGATAAACTGCATGAAATCTTCCATGTCAATTAAGAAGGTAATTAGAGTACTTTGATCAAGTGTTCTTGATGAGTTGATTACTAAGTGATTCCACCATCAATATAAAAGCAGAACCTTGACAATACAATTACATCCTTTAAATGGTTGTTCTTCAAATGCAGCCTTTTCTTAAAGTATTTCATGTACTACATACAATCTGCTGTTTTACTGTCTCCCATAAAAATTATAGTTTAAAGTTGTGATAATTTTCAAGGCAGTTTTTCCCAACTATTCTAGTATTTTCTAAAGGGTTCACCTCTAGGTAATCTGAGACAGTGTTGTGAACAGGACTCTTCAACTAGATTTCCAGCTAGTGAATGGCACTGGGCCCTTGGTAAAACACACTCTTCTTCCTCAGTGTGTGAGAAACCTGGGCTGTCTCAAGTCAGAATTGAACTTGTCTCTGCTTTGTTAGCCATGGGGAGGAAATCCTGCTGTAAGTCTGCTATTTCTATGTACTGGTTGCCGTAAATACCTGCTGTCCACCTAGAAATGAGGTGGTTTGAAACTCACTTAGAGTATGAATCGAGGAGGCCGATGTGTTAGATAGATATGAAAGGCACTATATAATTAATAGATCGATACATAGAACTTTATCTGTCCACAGGGGGAAATTTGGCTTTTTAGAGAAGATCTTTAAATAGATAAATAAATAAACACAAGCACTGAGGTCTGAACATACAAGAATAACTAAAAAAACAGAAAATTTAAAAGAAACTAAATTTCTGACTTCGATGTCACTGTCATATTGAGGTATTATGCAGGTGTAGTTATGTAGCATTACTGCTCATTGTACTGGAATTAAGGTAAGAAAGCCATTAACAAATAAAATGAAGTCTATCAATTTAAGGCGACAAAGATTATTTACAAATGGAGGACGTTCAGAGCTGTTGTCCATCTTCCCAGTTTGTGATGCCGCACTGTAACAAATACTATTATACTATTATACAAAGTTACTGTAGCTTTCTTTCCAATACTGAAAACTTTAAAAAATGTAACACTTAAAGTTTAAAGAAAAGCAATTTGTTTTCATACAATCTCCGTACAACAGCGTACAATTAGAGTCTTAGCCTCTTAGCTAGGTCCTTATATTATTATATTATATTCATTGCTTATATAGGAGTCTTACAGTGTGAAGACCATTCTTTTGTCCTGACACTTGGCATCTCTTGTTAGTAACCAGTTTGTCAATATCAGGCTTGAAATCTTGTGCAGCTGCAACTGTTATGAGGGATGAAAGGTGCTCGATAGTACATCTTGAGCAATGTGGGGTTTTGGTAGCTTTCATTAATGAAAAAAAATTTCTCACAAAGGTAACTGCTTCCGAACATACACAGTACTGTCGATGCCAACTTAAGGATCTGCACATACGAGGATGGCAGGTAAGCATACAAGCCTGGCACACCAACTTCGTATTTTGCCTTCAGAATAGAATCTGACTGCAGTTCAATCAATTCCCATATTCTCAGGCACATTCTCAACGTTGTAAGAGAACAGCGCAGTCCTGTTTGTGTGAACTGAAATCATAAAATCGCTAACTGAATTCATTGCTCAGTAATTCAAGTTGGAAAACAAATCCTACAAAAATCTAATTTTGCTTTACTAAGTTTACTTCAAAGTTTATATTGTAAAATACGCCGATATGCAAAAAGCCACCTGACCTACACTAATTTTACAAACTCAAAATCACAAAAATATGTTAATAAACAACTCACCAACTTCTCGCGTCCACATCAGATCTTCAGATTTCTGTTGCGGGCCGCGTGTTTGACATGCCTGTCTTAAAGCACATTTTGGACAAGTCTTCCCTGTCTTCTTAAGTAGAAAAAAACAATTAGTAAAAGAGCAAATAGGAATAGCTGTTTCCATGTCAGGTCCATAAGTATTTGGACAGTGACACAATTTGCAAATTTTGGCTCTGTACAGCACAATAATTTAAAACGAAGCAATCAAGATGTGATTGAAGGTACAGTATAGACTTTCAACTTTAATTCAAGGGATTTATCAGAAATATTAATATGAGCTGTTTGGAAAAGTTGTGCCATTTTTATTCCTGGTCTCTCTGTTTTCAGGGGCTCAGAAGTATTTGGACAAACTAACATCATCATAAATATAATGATCATTTTCAATATTCGGTTGAAAATCCTTTACAGTCAATGACTACCTTAAGTCTGGAATCCATGGCCATCTCCAAGTCCTGGGTGTCCACCCTAATGATACTTTGCCAGTCCATTACTTCAGTGGTTTTCAGGTACTGCTTGTTTGTTGAACTTTCTGCCATCACTTTTGTTTTAAGCAAGTGAAATGCATGTCCAGTTTGGTTGAGGTCAGTTGATTGACTTGACTTTTTAAGAATATTCCACACCTTTTCATTTTGAAAATGCTTTTGCAGTACAATTTGGTTCATTGTCCATCTGTACTGTGAAACGTTGTCTTATACGTTTTTCAGCATTTTGCTGAATCTGAGCAGGCAGTATGACCCTGTACACTTCAGAATTCATCCTGCTGCTTGTGCCAGCAATCATATCATCAGTAAACACCAGTGACTGACTTCCATTCACAGCCATGCATTATCATACCATAACACTGCCCCCATGTTTCTCAGATGAGGTGGAATGCTACAGATCATGAGCCGTTTCTTCTCTTCTCTGTTCTTTTCTCTTTCCATCATTCTGGTACATATTGACTGTAGTTTCCTTTGACCAAAGACAATTGTTCCAGAACTGGATAGGCTTTTAAAAAATATTTTCTGGTAAAGTCTAATCTGTCCTTCCTATGCCTGAGATTTACCAGTGCGTTGCAGCTTGTGGTAAACCTTCTGTCTTTACTTTCATGAAGTCTTTTCTTGATTGTAGACTTTGGCAATGATAGGTCTGCCTCTCAGAGAGTATTCTTGGTTTTGCTAAATGTCGTGAAGGAGTTCTTCTTCAGCAAGGACAGAATTCAAAAATTCATCTAGCACAGTTGTCTTCTGTAGTTTTCAAGACCACCAGTGTGGTCCACCAGTGTGTTCCTTCTTTTTAAGACAGCACCAAATGGTTAATGTGACCACTCCTCGTGTTTCTGCTATATCTCTAAAGGGTTTGTTTTGTTTTCTCAGCTTGGTGATGGATTGCCTTTACTTGCTGCGACAGCTCTTTGGAAGCTGTTGTTGTGAACTCTCAATATGATGGCCAAACACAAATTCCACACTTGGAATTAATTCCCGACTTTTTTTACCTGCTTAATAGTTAATGAAATAATGAGGGAGCTGCTCACACCTGGCTATGGAGCAGTCAGTCAGTCAGTCAGTCAGTCAGTCAGTCCAACCCGCTATATCCTAACACAGGGTCACAGGGGCCTGCCGGTGCCAGTCCCAGCCAACACAGGGTGCAAGGCAGGAACAAACCCCGGGCAGGGCACCAGCCCACAGCAGGGCACACAACCCACCCACCCACATACATACCAAGCACACACTAGGGGCAATTTTAGGATCACCAATGCACCTAACCTGCATGTCTTTGGACTGTGAGAGGAAACCGGAATACCCGGAGGAAACCCACGCAGACACGGGGAGAACAAACTTCATGCAGGGAGGACCCGGGAAGTGAACCCGGGTCTCCTAACTGCGAGGTAGCAGCGCTACCCACTGCACCACCGTGCCTCCAGTCTGCAGTTATACTTTCTGTTTCTGTCAAGCCTCGTATGCCTTTATTCCTCCTTGTGTATTTCACACTCACACTTCCCATTTCTTTGCATCTGTCTGTCTGTCTGTCTGTCTGTCTGTCTGTCTGTCTGTCTGTCTGTC
>JANRMT010052268.1:0-12651 GCA_026402145.1 Polypterus bichir lapradei | reverse complement strand
TCCTGCAAAATTATCCATGGCATACATTACAGTCAGTTCTGTTTTTAGCCGAGACAGATCAAAAAGCGCTCCGTGGCTCTTGTGTTAAAGTGGAGGAGGCTGCATGCGTGAAATTTTCTTGTATTCCCGAAACTTCTGGGGCTCGAGGAGCGTGACAAACATCAGGTTTTCGTGGTCTTGAAATCTGGTCTGTGTCTGGCAAATAATATTGTCTAGAAACCTTCCATGGAGTTGGCCGTAGTGCACACGACGATCTTTCGGTCGGAGCGTTTGCGGTGCGTTCAGTGGCCTCGGAGAGTTCCTTATATCGGCTTCTATCCAATCAATGGGTCTGAATACGGTGACGTTGCCGTACGCCTGCTAGAGGGCCCTACTGACACCAACTCAAAATCTGATTGGTTGAAGCAACAGGTTAATCGACATTTATTCTGTGTTAGAGTGCCTCCACAACAGATTGTGAAAGCTTCTCTGCCTGGCAACAAATGATGGCTGAAATGTGATTGGTTAGATGCATTAATACGAAACTCCGCCTCCCACGGCTATCGAGCTGCAGTCTATTCTCTCTGCCTGGCAACAAATGACGGCTGAAATGTGATTGGTTAAATATTTTAATACGAAACTCTGCCTCCCATGGCTATCGAGCTGCATTGTATTACAGTATATGGACAAAAATATGTTCCAGTTATGACCATTACGCGTAGAATTTCAAAATGAACCTGCCCAACTTTTGTAAGTAAGCTGTAAGGAATGAGCCTGCCAAATTTCAGCCTTCTACCTACACGGGAACTTGGAGAATTAGTGATGAGTGAGAGAGTGAGTGAGTCAGTGAGGGCTTTGCCTTTTATTAGTATAGATTTCTCAACTGAGACCCTTCACCTGTGTCCTTGACCCAATACCAACAAGTTTTTTCAAAAAGGTTTTGGGCATGCTAATTGATTTATTCTTGACATAATAAACGTCATTAGATACGGGGGTCTTTCCAGACTTTCTTAAGACTGCTGTAGTTAAACCCCTGCTCAAGCAAAATAATCTCAACTCCTCTTTTTTGAAAAATTTTAGATCTATTTCTAACCCGTCTTTCTTAAGTAAAATTCTAGATAAGACAGTCATTATGCAGCTTAATGATCACCCCAATACACATACTATTCTTGATAAGTTTCAGTTGGGTTTCAGAACAAATCACAGTACAGAAACTGTACTTGTTAAAAAAGCCAATGACTTGTGGGTCAATGCAGACAGAGGCCGTTTATCTGTTCTCATCCTCTTAGATCTGAGTGCTGCGTTTGATACCATTGATCACAATATTCTTAGAAATCGCCTTAGTCAATGGGTGGGCCTCTCTGGCAATGTCTTAAATTGGTTTGAATCCTATCTGGCAGGTAGAAAATTCTTTGTTAGTTGTGGTAATTATAACTCAAAGACACATGATATTCTATATGGTTTTCCACAAAGCTCTATCCTGGGTCCGCTGCTCTTTTCTCTTTATATGCTTCTGTTAGGTCAAATTATCTCGGGGCACAACGTGAGCTACCACAGGTATGCTGATGACACACAGCTGTACTTAACAATAGCGCCTGACGACCCCAACACTCTTGATTCACTAATACAATGTCTTACTTGTGTTTCTGAATGGATGAGTAGTAATTTTCTCAAACTAAATAGAGAGAAAACAGAAATTTTAGTGATTGTCAATAATGGATATAATGAGGTTATTAGAAATAAACTTGATGCATTAGGATTAAAAGTCAAGACAGAGGCAAAGAATTTAGGGGAAACTATTGACTCTGACCTGAATTTTAAATCACATATTAATCATATTACTAGGACAACATTTTTTCACGTAAGAAATATAGCAAAAGTTAGACCTCTTACAACATTGCAAGATGCTGAAAAATTAGTTCATGCTTTTGTTTTCAGTCTGCTAGATTACTGTAACGCACTCCTCTCAGGACTACCAAAAAAAGACATCAATCGATTGCAACTCGTGCAGAATGCAGCTGCTAGAATCTTAACTCGGAAAAGAAAATCCGAGCACATCACCCCAGTTTTTATTTTACTACATTGGTTACCTGTGTCATTTAGAATTGTCTTTAAAATACTGCTTATGGTTTACAAAGCCTTAAATAATCTCACTCCATTTTGTTTTACACCTTACAGTCCAAATCGTAACCTTAGATCTTCAAATGAATTCTCATTTTCATCTTGAAATGAAATCTACTTAGAATTCCAAGGGCTAAACTTAAAAGAAGTGGTGAGGCAGCATTCTGCTGTTATGCACCTAAAATATGGAATAGCTGACCGATAGAAATTCACCAGACTAATACAGTGGAGCACTTTAAAAAACTGCTGAAAACTCATTACTTTAACATGGCTTTCTCATAGCTTCATCTTAGTTAAATTCTGATGCTCTGTATATTCAATTAATTATATTATCATTATTATTAATGGTGGCTCCAAAATCCATACTAACCCCGACTTTCTCTTCTGTTCTTTTTCTGGTTTTCTGTGGTGGCAATCTGCACCACCAGCACCTAATCAAAGCACCGTGATGTCCCTACATTGATGGATTGAAGGCCAGAAGTCCACATGACCATCATCATCAAGTTCTTCCATGAGAACCCTGAATACCATGAGGACTGATTGAGGTCATTTATGTGAGGTAGAATGCCTAGAGGTGGCTGGGATGTCTTGTGGCCTGGAACCCCTGCAGATTTTATTTTTTTTTCTCCAGCCGTCTGGAGTTTCTTTTTTTGTTTTTTCTGTCCTCCCTGGCCATCGGACCTTACTTTTATTCTATGTTAATTAGTGTTCCTTAATTTTAGTTATTTATTTTGTATCATGTAAAGCACTTTGAGCTACATTGTTTGTATGAAAATGTGCTATAGAAATAAATGTTGTTGTTGTTGTTTATTTACTTATTTGCTTATTTGCTTATTTGCTTTAATTAAATTTTCCACAACAAACTGTATGAAATGAAACATCATCTACACTTTTGGGGAAACGACACAGATGGCGGAAGGCAGAGCTTCGAATTATACTAACTGTGCCGTAAATAGCTGTAATGCTGCCATAGACCAGGGACTGGGTAGAAGTGTTGGGGCTGATGTGCTTTGTAACTTAAAGATTTCTGTGACATCATCTCAGGACCACAGCAAGCGCAGCAGAAGAAAGCAAAAGAAATTTGCTGCAATATTTTTCCATAGTCTAATGTCATTCCACACAAATCTTATAATTTACTTTCCTTCTAATTTATGAGACTGGATTCTTTTCAGTCTTGGCACCCTGCTCAAGATTTGTTTCCTGTCTTTTGCCCTGTGTTGGCTGGGATTGGCTCCAGCAGACCCCCGTGACTCTGTAGTTAGGATATAGCGGGTTGGATAATGGATGGATGGATGGATATATGTGTGTATGTATATATATATATATGTATATATATATGTATATATATTATATATATATAGCAAAATACCCGCGCTTCGCAGCGGAGAAGTAGTGTGTTAAAGAAGTAATGAAAAAGAAAAGGAAACATCTTGAAAATAACGTAACATGATCGTCAATGTAATTGTTTTGTCACTGTTATGAGTGTTGCTGTCATATATATAGGGCTTATATAGGCAGGCAGCCAACAACATTGGAGGCGTTGGGATGGGGGACCCAACGCCGCCTCACACGGTGACCGAGCTGCAGGCTATGGACGTATATATGTACGTAAGTAGGATTCAGTTAGCGTTGGGAACCCGCGTACCAAATTTCTTGAAGATGGGCCCATAAGTAACAAAGACCGTTGAAAAGTTCAATATGACGGCCGACAGTGGCATCATATCATCAAAATAAGTACCAAATTTCAGCCTTCTACAAGGGAAGTTGGAGAATTAGTGACGTTGGAAAGTTCAATATGGCAGGTGACAGTGGCGTCACACCACCGAAATAAGTACGTACATTGGTTTCAGTTAGCGCAGGGAAGCCGCCTACCAAATTTCGTGAAGATGGGGCCATGAATAAGAAAGTTCAACATGGCGGACGCTGTTGACAGTTATGACCGTTACGCGTAGAATTTCAAAATGAAACCTGCTTAACTTTTGTAAGTAAGCTGTAAGGAATGAGCCTGCCAAATTTCAGCCTTCTACCTACACGGGAAGTTGGAGAATTAGTGATGTTGGAAACTTCAATATGGCAGCCGACAGTGGCATCATACCACTGAAATAAGTACGTACATCGGTTTTGGTTAGCGCAGGGAAGCCACCTACCAAATTTCGTGAAGATGGGGCCATAAATAAGAAAGTTGAACATGGCGAACATTGTCAACCGTTATGACCGTTACGCGTAGAATTTCAAAATGAAACCTGCTTAACTTTCATAAGTAATCTGTAAGGAATAAGCCTGCCAAATTTCAGCCTTCTACCAACACGGGAAGTTGGAAAATTAGTGACGTTGGAAAGTTCAATATGGCGGCCGACAGTGGCGTCATACCATCGAAATAAGTACATACATCGGTTTCGGTTAGCGCATGGAAGCCGCCTACCAAATTTCGTGAAGATGGTGCCATAAATAAGAAAGTTCAACATGGCGTACGTTGTCGACCGTTATCGACCGTTATGACCGTTACGTGTAGAATTTCGAAATGAAACCTGCTTAACTTTTGTAAGGAAGCTGTAAGGAATAAGCCTGCCAAATTTCAGCCTTCTACCTACACGGGAAGTTGGAGAATTAGTGATGAGTGAGTGAGTGAGTGAGTGAGTGTGTCAGTCAATCAGTCAGTCAGTCAGTCAGGGCTTTGCCTTTTATTAGTATAGATAGATATGTGTGTATTGGGTGACAAAACACTGTCCGCCTGTCTGTGTCCGGGGCTCGTTCCACAGTGACGTAGCCGGCAGGATGCTCTGCCTGGTTCAAAGCAGGGACCTGCTTCAAATAATCAGTCTGTGGACAGCCTGGCACAGCAGCGGAACCCACACACACGCCATGGGAGCGGCACACGCACAACCCCGCGGGAGTGGTTCTCTCCTTGGAGTGACAGGATCCGGCAGGTAAGTGCCCTGCCCAACGGCGGTCAACCCTTCGGGGTCGGACTCACCTTTTGTGTTTCTGGCAGGGACTGCCCAGTTCCGCGTCCGTGGCAGGAGCATGCTGGTCCACGCGCCGTCGGCAGTGTGGAGGAGGCAGCAGGAGACGCTGCAAAGACAGAGTCACTGCAGCTAGAGACGCCGCGGCAGCTGCGAGGTTGCCCGGAGGCACGCCACTACGACTGGAGAGGGGGAGACAAGATGGCCGCCGACCGGAAGTCCCACCCCATGAGAGGCACAGGATTGGATGGTGTGTCTTGTGTGCCCGCCAATGACTGTACAGAGGTGGGACAAAGGAATGTCCATCTTGTGCCAGGAAGAGACCCGACTGGACCAGAGGAGAAGGCCCACAAAAAGCAGCCAGCAGCTGATGCTGACGAGCAGGTAAGCTTATCTTACCTCCAGACCATGAGGGAGCGACCGCCCTGGTTGCGCTGGGGACCACGGGTGCAGAGTTTGAAAGCTCAACCCTGTAGGGGCCCATGGTCACCGCCAGGGGGCACCCCGGTGCCTGGGGAGCCCTCAACCTCAGCACTTCCACCAAACCAGGAAGTGCTGGGGGGAAGACGAAGAGGGACACCCGGAGTGCTTCCGGGGGTGCAGCCGTCACTTCCGCCACACTGGGGCGTGTCGGTGGGAGATGGCCGGAACACACCTGGAACACATCTGGGTGCTTATAAAAGGGGCCGCCTCCCTACATTTGATGACTGCAGTCGGGTGGAAGTGGAAGGGAGTCTTGCGAGAGAGGAGTGGAGGCAGCCTGAAGGAGAAAAGGCACTGAGAGAGAGGCCTGGACTTAGGGGGATTGGTATTGGAAGCACTGGGTTGTGCACCTGAAACTTGTAAATATTGTAAATAAATATGTGTGTGTTGGGTGACAAAATGTTGTCCGCCTGTCTGTGTCCGGGGTTCTTTTGACTATATGACTATATATATATATATATATATATATATTGTGAGAGTGCCACAGAGGACAGACAGGCATCCCAGATGAATGACTGCATGACCTCTGGACAAGATGGAAGGTGACAGGGGATGGATAAGCAAAAGCCAGACACCAGGATCAGTTCCATCCCCATATATTAGGTGGCAGTGGTCTGCTGGATGCATCCCAGCTAGGACACCTGCAAGTGTTCATGGGAATTAGAGTGTGGAAGTGCAACCCTGTCAAGGTCCCTGGGTGCCACAAGATGATGCTGTCAGAGAGGACTTTCCTGGTTCTCAAACAACCTGAAAGTCATGCCGGGTCACCAGGAGCTGTGCTGGGTCCAGTATAAAAGGAGCCAACTGGAACTGTTTTGTATGATTATTGGCTGTACTTTATGGTTCTTGGTGGATTAAAAGTTCTTTATTTGAACCCGTGAATCTGTTGGACATTATTGGGTGTGAGGCTGAGTGGCATCACCTACTGGTTACTATATACATCTATATCTCTCTCTCTCTCTATATATATCTCTATATTTCTATCGATATACATAAATACATACATGCATGCACACATACATACATATAGATATATATATACAGTGGGATGCAAAAGTTTGGGCAACCTTGTTAATAGTCATTATTTTCCTGTATAAATCGTTGGTTGTTACGATAAAAAATGTCAGTTAAATATATCATATAGGAGACACACACAGAGATATTTGAGCAGTGAAATGAAGTTTATTGGATTTACAGAAAGTGTGCAATAATTGTTCAAACAAAATCAGACAGGTGCATACATTTGGGCACCGTTGTCATTTTATTGATTCCAAAACTTTTAGAACTAATTATTGGAACTCAAATTGGCTTGGTAAGCTCAGTGACCCCTGACCTACATACACAGGTGAATCCTATAATGAGAAAGAGTATTTAAGGGGGTCAATTGTAAGTTTCCCTCCTCCTTTAATTTTCTCTGAAGAATAGCAACATGGGGGTCACAAAACAACTCTCAAATGACCTGAAGACAAATGATTGTTCACCATCATGGTTTAGGGGAAGGATACAGAAAGCTGTCCCAGAGATTTAAGCTGTCTGCTTCCACAGTTAGGAACATATTGAGGAAATGGAAGACCACAGGCTCAGTTCAAGTTAAGGCTCGAAGTGGCAGACCAAGAAAGATTTCGGATAGACAGAAGCGACGAATGGTGAGAACAGTCAGAGTCAACCCACAGACCAGCACCAAAGACCTACAACATCATCTTGCAGCAGATGGAGTCACTGTGCATCGTTCAACCATTCGCCGCACTTTACACAAGGAGATGCTGTATGCGAGAGTGATGCAGAGGAAGCCTTTTCTCCGCCCACAGCACAAACAGAGTCGCTTGATGTATGCTTGTCGCTACCCGATCTGCGGTGCCTACCCGATTTGCGCACGCATGCGCAGAGCTTTACTATTACGACCCTGTCCGATCTGCGTTTTTTTACTTTGCGACATGAGTCCCCATCCGATTTGTCTCGCGCACGCGCTCTCTGCTTAATTAAAATTCATTTCACGACGCTGCCCGATTTGTTCTGCGCATGTCGAGTGTTTTACGACATACGTCACTCGTCAGGTTTGACTTGTACTTGTGAGTCATTTTTGTGTTATCGTCTAACTCCGTCTGTAAGTGGACTTGTTACTTGAAAAGATGGCAACTTTTGAATTTTATAACGTCATGGAAGATGTGTCACCTGAAAAATTTAACTCCAGTCGAATGAAGAGGAAGCGAAATGAAATGCGACGTGTGTTTGTGAACTTTATAATGGCCATCTAAAGCTTTTTGTAAGTACATCACTTTTAGTTAAACCACTTCGTATTCTCGTGGTTTAATCGTAAAAATCACAGCATTTTCCGTGTTTGGGTTAATGGATTAATAGATGTATGTAATTTATTTCGTAACACCCTATTAGCATTTGGTGATGTGTTTCTTTTAACATTTGTCCACATTTTTTATATTAAAGAGCGAACGGCGTGCTAATAATTAAGCAAAACAATGTAATCGAGGTGTCGAATTAGGAATAGAATTAGGAGTGCAGGACTGACACTCGACCAGTGTAAAGTGTGCGCTCCAAAGCCATCGGTATTTTTTTATTATGTTGATATCAGATTACATCAATACAATAGTTTTTCCATAGTAAAGTTAACTATAATGATGAAGGCTATATTACATACAAGAGTAGCAACAACTAAGTTATTACAAGAAAGCAGGATGCGGATTATAGCATTACAAATTGTTAATGGATTTCTTTAACCTTATTTAGTAGAAAAAAATTCCATGGTTGAAAACAGGCAATTTTAAAATTTATATCCAAAGCCATCAGAGAAGTGTGGTGTGCGTCTGATGTGGCACAGTGACAGGCTGGGCACCTGCTGTTGTCATGTGTTATAAGCTTATAGAAGTTCACATACATACATTTAACTGAATATAATGGAGAAGCCTTGCTCCTTAGAGATAACTTATTTCTTATTGCTGCAGTTAGAAAAACAATGCCCCTTTATTGTATTTTTTATCTTGATCCTATAGGATGCATGGTGGTAACCAGCCTTCCATGTGGCTGAACAGATGCCAGTGTACCCGAATTCTGAGACACAACTGGATGTACTTTTGTTCTGTTTTTAAGATTTCCAATTCGAGATGATGTGTAATTCATGTTAGATTTGCTATTTCTACAGGTAAGACACTGAAGCTTCCAGTTTCAAAAGTAATTTGTGCACAATTCCTGCAAAGCCTCACCATATTTATTACTGGATTGGTAATATTTTGCTGCCTTGAATACTGTACTGTATGTCTGCTCACTCTGTCCAGTAACTAACACGGCTTTTTAACTTTAGACAGAAAGCCTCAGAGTGTGAATCCTCACAAACACAGAGACTGAGGTGCATTAGTCCCAGCAGTCACTAAACGGATATTGTTCTGTTTTGAAAAATAAATTTATTTTCTTAAGTTACTGTGTTTTGTTGTTGGATTTTGAAAGAACCGAGACTTAATTTTAAATTAATACAAAACTAAGGCAGGAGTGAAAAACAAATATGTATTCATGTAAGTAATGAACACCTGAGCACATCAGATTAGAAGTTCAGATATACAGAGATTGTAACACAATGTCTACTGTATGTGTAATGTAAAAGGAAATAAATTATGCTACATATAATGACAGTTAAGTTGGGGTTCTTTCAAAATCCAACAAAAAAAACACAATTAAGAATAATATTATTAGTTAGACGTTACTGTAAGCAGACCTTTATCTATTGTGATGGTTTACTTTGGTAATAATTGATCTACAGGTGAACCAGGGAAGGAGGCAGAATAAGAAGTAAGAGTACACTTTATTAATGTTTGAACTCCGTGAGTGAATATCTACTGTGTTTATGTTTTTAACAGTTACAGTGAAGTAGAAGAGTCCGGTCGTGTTATGGGGCAGCAGTTAAAGAAGAAGGACGGAGAGATGTGTGCCATGTTGAAGTAGCGGCTGGCCCTCCTGACACTTCTAGAATCCTCCATCTCAATCTCTGCTCTGATGTGCTGTGCTGTTGGCAAGTGATCACGAGGTATTGGCCTTTTTGTCTCTGTCTCATTACACTGGCCGCCTGTCTCACATAGAATTGATTTCAAGGTTCTATTAAATAATTAGAAGGCTTTGAGTATTTTAGACCCTGCCTGTATTTCGGAGTATCTGCTCCCAATATTTCTTTTCTCAAACGTTACTTTGCTTTTTATTCCAAGATCAACCATAAAAACCAGCAGCTTTCTGTACTTGTACAACAAAATCTGGAATGCTTTGCCAATAGAGAAGTGCCAGGTCACAAATGTCAAGCATTTCGAAAAACTTCAACAAGCCCACTTTTCTAATTTGGCTTTTTCTTAGTTACTTGCATTGGTTGTAATAGATTAGAAATGGTGCTGTGTACACTTTGTAAGCTCTGCACTGGGCACTAACCTCTGCTGTGTTTCTCTGTTGTTTTTTTTTCCAGTTTATTGCAATGGTGCCCCCCTGCATCTCCACCGTCTGTTAAATCAACTCCAACTGCCTGTGACAGAAGAAAAGTTCACAAGACGTCCTGAAATGGAATTGTGATTGGAGTGAGACGGCCACAATTATGTATGCTGGGATGTGCAGAGGGGGCTGTGCGGGTTTTGGCTTGGGACCCCAGAGGTTTATTATCTCCAGTATCCTTGAAGGCTGCAAGTTTGTCTTTGTCCCCAGCCATTTGACCAGGCAGTGTATTTATTACAAAGGACAAGGACCCCTCCATTTGCTTCTTATTTACTTTTATAATACCTTCAGTTTTCTTTGTAACTGTATATTTTTGTAGAGCAATTTCAGCTGCACTTGTAAGCAAAGGTGATATAAAAAATAGTATTAGTGAACAAATGTTAAGGGACAGATCAGGAAAAATGTCAGTTTAAATAGAACACATTTTTATGGAATATTGCAGGATAATAACTCTTTGACTCTGAGTAGCATCTTGTTCATAAAGCTAAAATAGCATTTTTCCTTTTTTGACATATTTAATGATTAACTTTTATTGTGTTCAAAACCTTGGCTAACATTTTTTTTTAAATACTAAGGTAAAAATCTGTAAATATATTTGTGTTCTCCTTCCCTAATAATTTTTAACACCTCTCCTTGTTGGCCATTTTCATTATAGTTGTGTTCTAGTTAAATGCATTTCCCATTTATACATCTTTATGATTACTGAATTTTCTACTCATAATATACATACAGTATATATACATATAAATATGGGTGTGTATAATTTTTTTTTTTTTTTTGAGAAACATTGTTCACAGATCTTTCACTTTTATTTTTAAAAATACCATTTATTTCTTCAATAAAAAAATGTATGAATAAGTGTATTGTATTTCCTTTTTTTAAAGTTATAAAAGTGAACTGGCTCTGTGTCAATAGGGGTGAATAAAATCACTGACATGAGACGAGGAGTCTCCACACAAACAGCGGTGTGTTATGTTAATTAAACTTGTAAGAAAGAATATCACTGCCCTCCGTCCACATGCTGTTCACCATAAACTGAACTACTTCATGCTGTTTAAATTCTACTCAGTTAGTGGAGAATATTTTATTTTACAGCTGTTAAATTCAGTTCAGTTTTATTATATTAATCGGTAAGTTCGTTTCTCAGCGGGTTTTACAGAGACGCCTTGAAATAACATTAAAAACACATCACTAAGAACAAACATATTACAAATATGAACTATAGCAGCAAGCACTTACTGTAAAAACTAAATAATCAAATAGATTGATTCAAGTGATAACAGCTCACTTCCTTAATTTAAGTCTGTGGATATAAAGTTAAACTTCTCTGTAAGATTAATAGTCATTGGAATAAATGAGGATTTGAACCGGTGGCTTTATGCTCTTCATTTCTTCAGCATCTGACCTGATTGCACAACTGAGAACGAATTAAAGAATTTTAACAAGTGGACAGTCACAGTTAACACTAAGGACAGGGACAGCCAGCACAATGAAATGCAACACAGTGTTAATTCTTTTCTTTTTTTTTGAAAAAGGATCATGTATCCAACCAGTTTTATAGAAATATATTAAGTTTTGTAAACCTGATGCCTTAAGACAAATGGCAATTTTATTAATAATAATTGACGTCTAAAGATATTTTTTAACAAACACAATTTGCTCATAAGAGGGAAATTGCAACAATAGATCAAAACGGAAAAGAAACTTTATATGATTTATTACGTGAGTGGGAAAATAAAAACACTACATACTTTTTATATATATAACTTGCTAAATATAAAGAGTACACAGCATGTGTTTCGCCGTAATTGGGGCTCATCAGGTGTGCACACCTAAGCTTCTTCTTATGGCGATCGAACATTGGACATCAACGTTACGCCACAAAGGCTGCTTCGTTTATTTTGCAGGATGAATATTTTTATTATGGTCAACTAATGTGGAACTAAAATGTATACACCGTAATGTCAAGTTGTACTGCATGCACAGTTCTGATCGTGCCGTAAAGTGGATTTTTTTGTTTTTAATGTTTTTTTCATTAAGCGCATGCGGTGTGTGTCACTACCTGGTTCCCGTTGCCGGCCCAATCTGCATGCACGTGCGTATTGAAAGGCTACGTCATCACACGCTTTACGGTGCTGCCCAATCTGTTTAACGCATGCGTGAACACTTTACGGCATGTTAGGCTTTCAATACGCCTGCGCGCGCAAATCGGGTAGGCACGCAGATCGGGTAGCGACAATGCTCAAGCACATTTGGACAAGCCAGCTTCATTTTGGAATAAGGTGCTGTAGACTGATTAAACTAAAATTGAGTTATTTGGGCATAACAAGGGGCGTTATGCATGGAGGAAAAAGAACACAGCATTCCAAGAAAAACACCTGCTACCTACAGTAAAATATGGTGGTGGTTCCATCATGCTGTGGGGCTGTGTGGCCAATGCAGGGACTGGGAATCTTGTCAAAGTTGAGGGACGCATGGATTCCACTCAGTATCAGCAGATTCTGGAGACCAATGTCCAGGAATCAGTGACAAAGCTGAAGCTGCGCCGGGGCTGGATCTTTCAACAAGACAACGACCCGAAACACTGCTCAAAATCCACTAAGGCATTCATGCAGAGGAACAAGTACAA
>JANRMT010052248.1:0-13814 GCA_026402145.1 Polypterus bichir lapradei | reverse complement strand
ATTAGCTCCACAAATGAGACACACGGGTTTACCGGCAATGTCAGTAAACATATACAAAGCCTCCCATCGGTTTTTAAAGGCTCTATTTTCAGAATCAACTTTTCTCTTCAGCATCGTGTGGGCTAGCTTTGCAATAACTTGCAGCATCATAAGCTAGACTTGATTAACGCGGTAAGTGTTCGGCAAGGCAGCTGAAGCGCTGCATTATGGGATCTGTAGTTTATTGTGTTACCAGCGCTTCATATACCCGGGCCATTAATAACAATAATACAGTATATAAAATGATCTCGCGGGCCGGATATAATTACACGCCGGGCCGGATGTGGCCCGCAGCCCTTGAGTTTGACACATATGGACTAAATAGAACTTGAAAAGATATATTTTTTCAAATGTGATCGCGCAATTCAGATAGAGTTGACGCGCACTACAGCCTGCATGCCTCAATAAGTCATCCTCCCCTCGCTCTTACTTTTTTACCGTTCATCTAATGAATACACTGAGTATGGCTTTACCAAAACAATCATTGATGGCGAATAAAGTATCCATTATTCGAGTATGTAGATCGGGGTATATATATACATATATATATACCCGCGTATCGCAGCGGAGAAGTAGTGTGTTAAAAAAGCTATGAAAAAGAAAAGGGAACATTTTAAAAATAACGTAACATGACTGTCAATATACAGTATTTGTTTTGTGAGTGTTACTGAGTGTTGCTGTCATCAAGGATTTGATTATCATTATTTCTTTCAATCAGGTTCTTATTTGTAGGATGTGTTGTGTTCAAGTTACATTCCGTGTTTGTCAATCGTTGTAAAGATGACAGGTTTCATTCATCGATTCGTTTCTTACTGCATCAATAAACAGCTCGTCTTCTTCTTTATCTGAGACCTGACACACTGCATGCACGGGTTTTTTTTTTACACTGTCTTCCTTTAGCGGGACATTGACTTTTTCCACCGTGTGCTTTGTTTCCGCAGTAGCTGGATTTATGAATATGCTTGTATGTATCAGACGCTTCATATTTTTTGCTGCCTTTTCAATTGTGTAATTCGGTTTTTGTTCAGTGCTCTTTGGAACTGTTGCTTTTTGTCTGTGCACTGCGTCAGTTCACGTGAGCCGCTTGGTGTACATGCATCGAAGGTTCCCAGCTGTGCTGGTGCCATCTTGTGCTATGTCCATGGCTGTATTTAATGTTCCCGAAGTCCTGGCACTTAAAACTTTCTCTCGCAGTTTCGCTGAGTTTGTGCCAAACACCACCCTGACCATCTCATCTTCCTCTGCATAAGCACAGTCCTTCACCCGTGAATATTTAGTGGGAGTTTGCTATTGGATTGCCGCTGACGGACGGCCTTATATGGGCAGGCACTAAATTACAAACGCCAGCGGCAGCCTGTCTATGAACTTAATTTAAAGTGTAGGTTTACATCGTGCTTTGTTTCCGAAGTAGCAGAACTCATGAATATGGTTGTATATGTCACTCGCTCACTTCTTATTGTTTCGCTGCCTTCTCAATTATATAATGCATGTTTTCTTCAGCGCTTTTTGGAGGTCTTCCTGGTTTTCTATGTACTGCGTGATTACATGGGAGGCGTGATGATGTCACACGAAACCCCACCCCCACGGCGTTCAAGCTCATCTCCATTACAGTAAATGGAGAAAAACAGCTGCCAGTTATGACCATTACGCGTAGAATTTCGAAATGAAACCTGCCCAACTTTTGTAAGGAAGCTGTAAGGAATGAACCTGCCAAATTTCAGTCTTCCACCCACACGGGAAGTTGGAGAATTAGTGATGAGTCAGTGAGTGAGTGAGTGAGTCAGTGAGTGAGTGAGTGAGTGAGTCAGTGAGTGAGTGAGGGCTTTGCCTTTTATTAGTATAGATTGAGGATTTGTTCTGTTCTGTGTATTGTACTGTATTGTATTGACCCCCTTCTTTTTGACACCCACTGTACGCCCAACCTACATTTTTTCCCTACAAGGGTTTTTTTGGGAGTTTTTTCTTGTCTTCTTAGAGAGTCAAGGCTGGGGGGCTGTCAAGAGGCAGGGCCTGTTAAAGCCCATTGTGGCGTGTGATTTTGGGCTATACAAAAAATAAACTGTATTGTATTGTAGTAATAATAAGAACAGCTCACTACTCAAAACAGTAATTCTGAGAAGCAGCCAGAATCAAACCTGCAACCTCTTGATTATGAGTCAGCCGGTTTTTACCGCTGTATCTCCCAGTAGTAAAGTGTTTATTTGATATTTGGACTTCAGTCTTCACAAATAATACATTTCATGTTAAAATTTTGTTGTTAGTACTATAACATAAACAAAGTTTGTTTTAGGTATTGTATGTGCTCAACATTTCTTGCCTTTCTCTCATTTCCTGTCATCCTACATTTACATAAATTGTTGTAGACATGGAACACACTCAAAATGTACAGTATGTATTCCAAATAACAATATATTATATGGGGGATAGGACAGCAGGCTGCTTGCTTCTTGTGCTGATTGACACATTTTACAACAGAAAGACACTAATGGAGAGGTGTGAAGGAATTTAAGGTGTCCCGGGATTATGAGTTTTTTTGTTGGCTTCAGGGATTCTAGCATTAAGGTAATCAGGTCACAGGCTAAAGGATTCAAGTGTACAAAGCCACTGTTTCTTGAAGTTTTTAGTTCAACTTTACATCCACAGACTTAAATTTTCGGTTTGAACTGTTATAGTTT
This sequence comes from Polypterus bichir lapradei, assembly GCA_026402145.1. Lineage (NCBI taxonomy): Eukaryota > Metazoa > Chordata > Cladistia > Polypteriformes > Polypteridae > Polypterus > Polypterus bichir. The sequence goes on along the minus strand of JANRMT010052248.1, from coordinate 11,100 downwards.
GAATCAATCATTATTAAATTCCAAATGTTTAATTACTGTAATTTTTATGTGTAATATGTTTGATCTAGGGTGGCACGGTGGTGCAGTGGGTAGCGCTGCCACCTTGCAGTTAGGAGACCGGGGTTCACTTCCTGGGTCCTCCCTGCATGGAGTTTGCATGTTCTCCCTGTGTCTGCGTGGGTTTCCTCCCACAGTCTAAAGACATGCAGGTTTGGTGCATTGGCGATTCTAAATTGTGCTTGGTGTGTGTGCCCTACGGTGGGCTGGCGCCCTGCCCGGGTTTTTTTTCCTGCCTTGCGCCCTGTTTTGGCTGGGATTGGGACCCCCATGACCCTGTAGTTAGGATATAGCAGGTTGGATAATGGATGGATGGATGGATGTTTGATCTAGCTGCTATGTTATATTTATTTGTAATAAGTTTATGTTCTTTGTGATGTGTTTTTATTTTTATGTTGTGGTCACACTGTAAAACCTGCTAAGAAACCACACTTAACTACTGGGACAAAATTTTATTGAATTTAAAAGATATAAAATGAAAATATTCTCTAGTAGCAGACCAGAATTAAATCAGCCTTAAATGGTTCAGTTTATGATTAACCTACACAAACAAAGTGCAGTGAAATTCTTACTTATATGTCTAATCAAATGACCAGCGTCATTTCTGTGCACACTCCTCATCTAATGTGAATATTTTTATTCACCCACATTGATAAAGTGCTAAATTTAATTTCTATAATTAAAAAAAAAGAAATACAATTTATGATACATTTTTTATTGAATAAATAAATGGTAAATTTAAAAATTATAAAAGTGAAAGATGTGGGAACAATGTTTCTCACAAAAAAAAGAGTCTAATGAATATAAAATGGTTGCCAATGCGACTTGATTTTCTATTTTGCGACTAGTATTTTCATTCCAGTCGCAGGTGGCGACTCTCTCTCTCAATCTAAGAAAAGTTTTAAATTTAAACCAGCAGAAACGGCTTTTAATTATGTGCGAACACTCTCAGCCCGTGTCTGCCTTTCCTATTACACTATCACGTGATTAAAGCTAAACCGTAGCGAGGCATCATCTGACACGCCCACTCTGCTTCAAACGCCATCTCGCTAACTGCTATGGATAGGGATCTGAAATAGAAGAGAATCGGGCCACGACTTCTCCTCGAATTCCGTCCTAACTTTTGTAACATGCAAAATGGCCAAATAAAAAATTTCCGACTTTTTCTCAATGCCCACTCGTCCAAATCCTGCCTTGTCTACTTCTGAACGAACCAAAGATAATTCAGTCAGTAGGTTATCTGAGGTACAGCCACTGGCGTCCGGAAATGTACAGTTATTAAAGGATGGCAACTCTGTCCCGTTAGCAAAGTCTTCTGCGCCCGCGGCTGACACCTGGAAGACAGTTTAAAGCGGCTTGGTTACAAGAGTTTGCTTGGTTACAGTATAACAAGGGAAAGATGTATTGCAGCTTTTGTGCACAAGCCGGACAAGAAATTGCTGGTAAAACAGAATTCATTTGTGGTACGAGCCATTTTAAAAAGGAAACTGTGAAAAAGCATTGGTGAGAGTAAGAAACACAAGAATGCCAGAGACTGTATGATCGCTAGGTCTGCTCCTCGTGACACCCCCATAGCAAAGACAGTGCAACGTGCTTGTGAGAAAGTGACAGAAAATGAGATGAATTAAAAATAAAATTCAGTGCAGCATATATGATTGCACTGGAAGAAATACCGCTCACAAAGTTTAAATCTCAAATTCTGCTGATGAAAAAGAATGGCATGGATGTGTCAAAAACATATGATAATGATACAGCATGTGCAGAGTTTGTAGGTTGCATTGCAGATGAATTAAAAAGTAATGTGCTGGAAGAAGCTTTAAAGGTAAACTACATCTCTGTTATAACTGATTGTGGAACAGATGTCTCAGGGAAAGACAATGTCATCACATACTGTAGGTATGTATCTGATGGAACACCTAAGACTCATCTAGTAGGTTTGGCTGAGATTGATTATGGTCATGCAGAAGGGATTCAAAACACCATTAAATCACTGCTTCAGAATGCTGACCCAACCAACCCAAATTGGTGGGTACATAAAAGGAGTGCTTTTGGAGCAGATGGTGCAAGCATGAAAATGGGTGCAACAGGGGGAATAGGGGCACTTTTCAGAAAAGAGATAGGTGAACATGCTCTGTCTTTCCACTGTCTACCCCATCGGCTGGAACTGGCAATGCTAAACACACAAAGGTCAGTGTCAATGATTGAAAAAGTTTATGACCTTCTACAACTAGTGTGGAAAACGTATCATTTCAGTCCCAAAAGCAAGCGGGAGCTGACGGCTATAGGAGCAGAGTTAGGATGCACAGTACGAAACCCATCAGCAGTAAAAACTCAGCGCTGGTTGCCACACATTTATCGGGCACTCTCAGTTTTTCTCCATTCAAACAATGCAACAGGTCAGGGGCCGTACACTGCTGTGCTTCATCATATGGAGCACCTTGCAGTCATGTCCAAAAACATAGGCATAAAGGGAAGAGCCAAACACATTGTTCAGCAAATGGAAAGCCTGTCTTTCGTTGCCTTTTGTCACTTTTTACATGACCTTTTTTCAGAGGTCTCAAAGCTGAGCCTTACACTTCAAAAAAAATTCTCATATACTTCCTCAGGCAGTTGCTGCAATTGTGGGCTGTGTGGTAACAATTAAAGGATTGAAGAAAAATGCTTTGAGAGAAGGTAAGCTGCAGGAATTCTTACAGCACATAGGTTCTCAGCCTGAAGGTTCAGTGCAACAGGAAGGGCAATCAACAAGCAGGAATGAGAGGACTGCAAGTAGCCACACAGTCATAACCTTCCAAAATGTTAAATTGAAAGGCCCCCAAAATCAGGCCACATTCAGAAGTGATCTAAAGGCCACAATTGAAAAAACAGTTGACATTACTGTTAAAGAATTGGAGATCAGGTTTGCAAACATGATGTCAAGTGTTACACAGCACGGACATTCAAAGGGATCAGAAATCATCAAGTCATTTTCAGTGTTTTGTCATGATGCATGGCCAGAGGACATTGATAGCTATGGCAAGTGTGAGATAGACACACTTGTTAAATGGTACAGGGAGCTCTTATCAAACAATGGCTGTGATGTCACAGCTGTGCAGAAGGAATGGCTAATGTTGAAAATATTAGTGAAGGGTCAGTTTATGGATAAGACTTACGGTGACCTATGGACAGTGATGCTGAGCAAGGAGCCGTTCTGTACAGATTTTAAAAATCTGCTTTACTTAGTCGAAATAATGCTGGTGCTTTCGATATCTGCAGCTCAGTGCGAGCAAGGATTTTCAGCACAAAACAGAATAAAATCAAAAGTGCGCAACTCCTTAAGTGTAGAAACACTGGAAGACTTGGTAAGGATCAGTACAGGGTGCCCAACACTTGAGCTTTTTGACCCAGAGCCCAGTGTAAAGCACTGGTTGTCAGCCAGAAAAAAAAAGTGCAGGCCAAAGTATACTGACTGGCCTAGTGATGCTGACATTGTAATGGTTAGTGACAATGAACTTGAAGAGTAATTAATTTCTTTATATTTGTACACTCATTGCGAAATGATTATTTCAGAAATGATTGTTTATAATGTTTGTTATTGTGTTAATTCTTGTGTTTTTATGTGTAAGACATTTTCAGTGTTTGTAGTGTTTCTTACACATGTTGTGTATAAGACTCTGGACTTGAAGTACTGCTTATTAGTAAACATTTGCACTGTTCACATTTATGTGTCATTTATTCTTCTGTTATTATTATCTGTAAGACTTTGCAGAGGACACTAGCAGGCAGGTCAAATAGCTCAGATAGGAGAAAGGAAAGGCAGTGTGAGGTAGACCGAAGAAACAAATAAACAATACAAGTAAATATTGTTTGTTTATTTCACATTTGGCATGTGGTAGAGATTATGGCTCCCAAAAAAAGCATTTGGCTCCTAAATATTTTGGGTTTAGGATCCAATGGCTCCCAAATTTTTTCTTCTGTCTGGAGCCCTGCATAGCTACTTTAGTTTTATGAACAATAAAACTGTTCTTTCAAAAAGATACTATTCAGAGTCATAGAGTTATCATCCAGCAATATGCCATAGACATCTTCCATCCATCCATCCATTATCCAACCCGCTATATCCTAACTACAGGGTCACAGGGTCTGCTGGAGCCAATCCCAGCCAACACAGGGTGCAAGGCAGGAAACAAACCCCGGGCAGAGCACCAAGCCCACCTCAGGGCGCGCACACACACACACACCAAGCACACACTAGGGACAATTTAGAATTGCCAATGCACCTAACCTGCATGTCTTTGGACTGTGGGAGGAAACCGGAGTACCCAGAGGAAACCCATGCAGACCCGGGGAGAACATGCACACTCCACGCAGGGAGGACCCGGGAAGCGAACCATAGACATCGTTGTTATATTTAAATTGATATTTTTCCTAATCAATCTCTTAGTTAAGAAATAACATTTCTATATTACCTTTTCTTACAAGTGTAGCTGAAATTTCTCTACAGAAAATACAGTTCCAAAGAAAATTGTGTAATTTTTAATAAATATATTGTTTAGTCAAATAGCCAAGCAGAAAGACAAATATGCAGCTGTCAAGGATTCTAGAGAAATTAAACCTCTGGGGGCCCCAGCCCAAAGTCCTCTTAGCCCCCACTGCACATCCCAGCATACACATAAATTGGGCCATCTCAGCCCAATCACAGTTCCAGTTTTGGATGATCTTGTAAACTTTTCTGCTCTCCAGCATCACAGGCAGTTAGTTGGCCTTGAATTTAACAGATGGCAGTGATGCAGGGCACTACTGCAATAAACTGGGAAAAGAAAATATAGAAAAAACAGCAGAGATTAGTGCCTAGTGCAAATCTTACAATTGTATGCAGTGTCTTTTATAAACTATTGCAACCAATGAAAGTAATTATAAAAAAGTCAAATTAGAAAACTGGGCTTGTTGAAGTTTTTTGAAATGCTTGACATGTGTAGCAAAACACTTCTTTTTTAGCAAAGCATTCCAGATTTTTTTTTTTTTTTGGCATGAGTATAGAAAGCTGCCTTGCTAGTTTTTATGCTTGATCCTGGAATAAAAAGCAAAGTAATATTTGAAGAGCTAAGAGTAAACTAAGAAATGTAGGGGGACGGCCACTCCAAAATACAGGCATGGCCTACGATGCTCAAAAGCCTTATATATAATTAATAGGACTTTGAAATCAATCCTACATGAGACTGTCAGTCAGTACAATGAAATTTTCTGAAAGTTTTCAGAAATTGAGTAAAAAAAAACAGGCAGATACCTCTTGATAACCTAGCAAATGTACAGTACATCCAGACCAGAAATTTAGATGGGAGATTCTATAGGTGCCTGGCAAATGGGCCACCCACTACTTCAACCACCTGAGGCCACAGGTCCTCCGCGCCCTCGATCCTCTGCAGTTCGCATACCAGGAGAAGGTGAGAGCAGAGGATGCCATCATCTATATGCTACACTGACTTCTCTCCTACTTGGACAGAGGCAGTGGTGCTGTAAGAATTATGTTTTTGGACTTCTCTAGCACCTTCAACACCATCCAACCTCTGCTCCTTAGGGACAAGCTGACAGAGATGGGAGTAGATTCACACCTGGTAGCATGGATCATGGACTATCTTACTGACAAACCTCAGTATGTGCATCTCAGGAACTGCAGGTTTGACATTGTGGTCAGCAGCACAGGAGCATTGCAAGGGACTGTACTTTCTCCGGTCCTGTTCAGCCTATATACATAAGACTTCCAATACAACTCAGAGTCCTGCCATGTGCAAAAGTTCGCTGACGATACTGCTATTGTGGGCTGCATCAGGAGTGGGCAGGAGGAGGAGTATAGGAAGCTAATCAAGGACTTTGTTAAATGGTGCGACTCAAACCACTTACACCTGGACACCAGCAAGACCAAGGAACTGGTGGTGGATTTTAGGAGGCCCAGGCTCCTCATGGACCACGTGATCATCAGAGGTGACTGTGTGTAGAGGGTGCAGACCTATAAATACCTGGGAGTGCAGCTGGATGACAAATTGGACTGGACTGCCAATACTGATGCTCTGTGTAAGAAAGGTCAGAGCCGACAATACTTTCTTAGAAGGCTGGCGTCCTTCAACATCTGCAATAAGATGCTGCAGATGTTCTACCAGACAGTTGTGGCAAGTGCCCTCTTCTATGCGGTGGTGTGCTGGGGAGGCAGCATAAAGAAGAAGGATGCCTCACACCTGGACAAACTTGTGAGGAAGGCAGGCTCTATTGTAGAAATGAAGCTGGACAGTTTAACATCCGTGGCAGAGCGACGGGCGCTGAGCAGGCTCCTGTCAATAATGGAGAATCCACTGCATCCACTAAACAGTATCATCTCCAGGCAGAGGAGCAGCTTCAGCGACAGATTGCTGTCACTGTCCTGCTCCACTGACAGACTGAAGAGATCGTTCCTCCCCCACACTATGCGACTCTTCAGTTCCACCCCGGGGGGTAAACGTTAACATTATTCAAAGTTATTGTCTGTTTTTACCTGCATTTTTATTACTCTTTAATTTAGTATTTTTTTTTGTATCAGTATGCTGCTGCTGGATTATGTGAATTTGCCCTTGGGATTAATAAAGTATCTATCTATCTATCTATCTATCTATCTATCTATCTATCTATCTATCTATCTATCTATCTATCTATCTATCTAACATGGCTCCTTCCTTCCATTTTAAGTGCTACCCCCATAATACAGCTAGACTCTTCTAACTCACAATAACCATTAAAAAGATAAACACGGTAAGTAAACAAAGTTCACGCACTTATTTCAATCTATACTAATAAAAGGCAAAGCCCTCACTGACTGACTGAGTCACTCACTCACTGACTCATCACTAATTCTCCAACTTCCCGTGTAGGTAGAAGGCTGAAATTTGGCAGGCTCATTCCTTACAGCTTACTTACAAAAGTTAGGCAGGTTTCATTTCGAAATTCTATGCGTAACAGTCATAACTGTAACCTACTTTCGACCATATATACGCCCTGTGGAACTTGGCCCGGACACAGACAGACGGACATCGTTACTTGCACCCAACACACGTTTATTTATAATTTCTATTTACAATTACGTCAGTGCACGTCCCAGTGCCTCCAGCACCGTTCCCCCAAAGTCCAGGCCTCACAGTACAACTGCCTTTCTCCTGGCCGCCTCCAGTCCCCTCTCCAGCTCCGTCCTTCTTCCACCCAAATTCCGCCACTGAATGAAGGGAGGCGGCCCCTTATATAGGAACCCGGATGGGCTCCAGCTGCTTCCCGGCATTCCTCTGCAGACACGCCCCAGTGTGGCGGAAGTGCCAGCTGCGCACCCGGAAGCCCTTCGGGTGTCCCTGCTCCTCTTCCCCCCAGCACTTCCTGGTGTGGCGGAAGTGCTGAGGTCCAAGGTTGTTCAGGCACTGGGGCGCCGCCTGGCGGTGGCCACGGGCCCCTACAGGGTTGGGCTCTACGGTGCCCCTAATATAACCAGGTCGGTCGCCCCCTCGCGGTCTGGAGGAGGTACAAGCCCTCCTCCTGTCGTCCTGGGCGTCCTGGCTGGGCTCCACCCCCAGTACATAGAGAACAAGGAAGAGCTCCAAAGAGCCCTGAACAAAAAACGCATTACACAATTGAGAAGGCAGCAAAAGAATATGAAGCGAGTGACGCATGTAATCATATTCATAAGTGCAGCTACTGCGGAAACAAAACACGGTGTAAACCGTAAGTTTAAATTAAGTTTATAGACACGCTACGCTGGCGTTTCTAATGCCTACGACAAATACGATATTCACGAGATACAAGTTTAATGAGAAGACACGAGGTATAAACGAGACTTTGGATTACTTTGTAACTAAGTTAAAATTGCTGGTGAAGGACTGTGCTTATGCAAACGAAAATGAGATGGTCAGGGATAGAATAGTGTTTGGCACAAACTCAGCAAAAGTGCAACAGAAACTTTTAAGTGCTGGGTCTGAGCTAACATTAAATAATTGCTGGTGAAGGACTGTGCTTATGCAAATGAATAGAAAGCAAATGTTACGTTATTTTTAAAATGTTTCCTTTTCTTTTTCATAACTTCTTTAACACACTTCTTCTCCACTGCGAAGCGCGGGTATTTTGCTAGTCATTAATAAAGTGTACCCTTACTTCTTCTTCTGGCTTCTTTCTTACTACACCTGTAGAACATTACCAAAGTAAACCATCAAAATAGATAAGGTCTGCTTAAAGTCTAAGTAATAATATTATTTTTTAAGTTACTATGGTTTGTTGTTGGATTTTGAAAGAACCCACACTTAACTGTCATTAAATGTAGCATCACTTTTTTCTTACAGTAGACACTGTATTACAGTCTCTGCATATCTGAACTTCTAATGTGATGAGCTCAGGTGCCATTACTTATATGCAGACATCTTAGTTTTTCTCATCTGCCTTGCTTAGCTTAAAATTAAGTCTTGGTTCTTGCAAAAACCAATAATAAAGCACAATAATTTAAGAAAATAAATGTTATTTTGCAGCATGGAACATGGAACATCCCTGTTTTAAGATTGTTGATACTGATGTGCCTCAGTCACTGTGTTTGTGAGGGTTCACACACTAAGGCTTTCCTGCTTAAAATTAAAAAGCCAGTGTTAGTTACTGGACAGAATAATCAAACATAGATGATGGTACTGAAGCTAGCAAAACATTACATATCAAGCAATAAATATGAGAAGTCTTAGCAGGAGTTGTGCTCAAATTACTTATAACACTGAAAGAACCCATAGTCTTACCTCTATAAATAGCACATCATCTTGATTTGGGAATCTTAAGAGCAGAAGAAAAGGACATCCAGTTGTGTCTCTGAGCTTGGGTACACTATCATCTGTTGTGGAAGAATAATTTTAGGGTAACATAGCATTCATCCTAAATAAACAGCATTAAAGGGTTAATACATGTCAGAAACCTGTTCAGGTATATCAGGAAACTAGATAGAGGTCAAGTGAACAACAAGACAGAAATGTAATAGTCAAAATGAACTGAAGGATGACTAAGAGATCATATGACCCGTTTTACGTAAGTTTACTTACTGTATGTCACAAAGTAAAAAAATAACATTGTAACAGTTTTCCTCTTGGGTCGGCTCCCACAATTTATAGTTTTAAGTTTAGTTTACTAAAGAAGCACTTTTATTGACTTGCTTCTTAGGTTAATGTTTAAATCTTTTTGCTTATATTGTTTATACCATGTTCATTTTATTCGTGTGCATGTATGAATTAGTTATTTATGTTTGTATCGTGGTTTATGTGCATTTATGTATATATAACTTTAAAAAAGAGTATATCATGCAGTTATGTGATAGATTTTGCAAAAATTGAACCCACTGTAAAGGATAAGGCTGAATCAATGCTGCACCTAAATGTAATTGAGGAAAGTCACAGTCCTTGTTCCAGTCCAATCGTTCTGATCCTGAAACCAGATGGGTCCTGGAGGTTCTGTATTGACTTCAAACGACTCAGTCAGGTCTCCAAATTTGATGCATTTCCTATGCCCCGAGTTGATGAACACCTCGAGAAGCTAGGCAATGACAATATTTGACTACTCTTGACATGATGAAGGGATACTGCCAAATTCCTTTAAGAGAATCCGCCAAAGAAAAAACACATTTAGTACTCCTAATGGACACTGGTAATACAAGGTCCTCACTTTTGGATTGCACAGGGCGCCAGCAACCTTCCAGCCATCTGGTAGACAGAGTGCTAAAACCCCACGATTCATAATGTGCCGCCTACCTGGATGACATGGTCATTTTTTCCAGCACCTGGGACAAACATGTATTGCAGATTTATATGACTTTGTCGATGCTAGCCCATGCCAAGCTTTGCATTAACTCTAAGAAATTTTTTTTTTGTGTTAAGAGAAGCCAAATATTTAGGCTACTTGGTCGATGACATATTCAATTGGCCCCGTCCGATAACCAAGCAGCAAATACAAACCTTTCTTGCTCTAGCAAGCTACTACCACCAGTTTGTAACTCGTTTCTCAGAAAGAGCTGCACCCTTGACTTATCTAACAAAGAAATGGGCCCCTTTTAATGTGGTATGGGATGAAAAGAAAGAATGAGCATTCAGTGACTAAAAAAACACCCTTACTTCAGCACCTATCTTGAGAACTCCTGATTTCTCTTATCCTTTTATTTTCCGTACTGATGCTTTGGACACAGGTCTAGGTGTCGTGCTGAGCTAAAGTATCAATGGTGTTGAACACCCCATAATGTACCTGAGGCAGAAACTGTTGGACCGGGAGACCAGGTATGCAGCGGTAGAATGGGAAGTCCTTGCGATTAATTGGGCAGTGACCCAACTGCAGTACTACCTGTTGGGCCTAGAGTTCACCCTGATTACTGACCATGTTGTGCTGAAGTGGATGGCTGTGCACAGGGAGTCGAATCCTTGGGTTGACAGGTGGTTTTTGGACTGGCAGCCTTATAGGTTCAATGTCGTTTACTGCAGGGACTCTCTCCAAGTTAACTCTGATGCCCTTTCTTGTGTTTTCAACCTCTTAATACGGGTTTGAGGTGAAGATGGGGGCTCGTGACAAACACGTGCGATTAGGTAGCAGCTGATGGGCTCAACGAAGCGTGATACCACAAAGAAAGCGGGTTTGGAACAAAGCAATAATATCTCTCTCTCTTATTTAACAGAATAACAGAAGAATAAAAGTTACTTTTGGATGAGTGGCAGACAATCTCGCTTCCACACGCACCACAACAATGGCATTCTTTCCGGCCCCACTTGTTGACTTCACTTCCGGCTTCAAGTTTTTCCACATCATTTCTGCCTTTCCATTGTTTTCCCAGCATTCCCTCTATATCTCATTTCCTGCCAGTCATTATAAAAATCCACTCATTTCCTGAATTTTTGTCCTCATAACGAATCATTTGTTTGAATGTATCAGTCTGGAAATACTACTCTGGACCTTGCAGTATATGGGGCTAGCACCTTTATGAGTGTTCTGTCTCTATTTGTATCTTCACTATATATATATATATATATATATATATATATATATATA
>JANRMT010052245.1:0-15394 GCA_026402145.1 Polypterus bichir lapradei | reverse complement strand
CCCCCCCCCCCTTCGGTCCGCTGCGTGTGTCTCGGTTTCATGCATAAATTGGTACCGCAAGCGAACTGTGATACATAGCGCAATGAGAGACGTTACAAAATCAACTGGAATGTTCAAGCAAATTATAGAAAAAAATCCGATCTAAATCTGTTAAGTAGTTCTCTCGTGAAAAGTGGACAGACATACAGACAGACAGACATTGGATTTTATATATTATATACTAGCAGAATACCCGTGCTTCGCAGCGGAGAAGTAGTGTGTTAAAGAAGGTATGAAAAAGAAAAGGAAAAATTTTAAAAATAACGTAACATGATTGTTAATGTAATTGTTTGTCATTGATATGAGTGTTGTTCTCACATATATATATATATATATATATATATGTGTGTATATATATATATATATCTGTGTGTATATATATATATAGCAAAATACCCGCGCTTCGCAGCGGAGAAGTAGTGTGTTAAAGAAGGAAAGAAAAGGAAACATTTTAAAAATAACGTAACATGATTTTCAAAGTAATTGTTTTGTGTATTTGGCGGCAGTGTCACAAAGTTGTTTTCGTCTAGCTGCATCAGAAAATGTACCATCACGTCTGACACGCCTCCTTTTTACTGTTTTCTCACAGCTTGGATTACTGCTGTCATAATGGGTTTGAGTCTACATATATATATATATATATATACATACATATATACATATACACATACATATCTTCATATCTATATACATATATACATATCTATATACATATCTACATATACACATATATATATATGCATACCTATCTACATCATATATACACACACATATACATACATACATACACAGACACACACACATATATAATTTGTGTGTGTGTATGTATGTATGTATGTATGTATATATGTATGTATGTGTGTGTGTGTGTGTATACACATACATACAAACATACACACAGGTATATATATATATATGTGTATATATATATATATGTATGTGTCTATATGTGTGTGTATAGCTTTGATCACTGAGTGCAAGGGAAAAATAATAAAATGTAGTCTGTAAGTTATTAAACAGTAAAACATTAACGTTTTAAGAAGTAAAGGTACATTGAGCACTACTGGAGTGGTTGCGGGTAAACTACATTTTAAAGACGGTATAACAGAACAGGTAAGTAGTACTAACAGCAGCTAAAATGTATATGGATCATCTCTCGGTAGTAGATCCCTTTTGAAAGGCGCTACACGACGGTTGTGGTATAGAAATTACATTTTGTATGTGAAAGTCCAAATTTCTGCCTCTGGTAATGTGCCTTACCAGCAATTAAAGAAAATTAGTTTTGTGTCCTCTGCAGTGTTAAGAGAGAAAGACTTTGGTTTGGGATAAAAGGAAAAAAGGTGTAAAGAAAGGAAAGTTGCCTTTTTCTTTTATATAGTATAGTGAGATGTGTTCGCTGACGATATGAGCGCCTTTTGGGGACAGTCGCGGTGGGTCTTGTGCAGACTGGTGAGACGTCCCAGCTATTAATCGGCTGTGATGGGACTGTCAGTCCTTCACTCCTGTGCGTGTCTTCATAATCCGAGCTGACGACCTCATAATCGTATATGTGCAAAATAAAGTGCGAAGCGCCTTAATATTATTTTGCCGCAGAAGCGCAGTCAGCGTCTGAAAGGCCGGCACAGCTATGCGCGCGCGCCGGCTGCTCCACTTTTGCTGGGCAGGAGACGCCAGTTTTTGCAGACACGTTCACATGATCAAAAGTCTCCACACTCTTTGGAGGTCATTCATATACAAAATACCCACGCCTCGCAGCGAAACAGTAGTGGGTTAAATAAGTAATGAAAAAGAAAAGGAAACATTTTAATAATAACGTAACATGATTGTCATGAGTGTTGCTGTCATATATATGCCTGCCTAAATAAGTCACCCTCGCTTCGCTCTTACTTTTTTACCGTTCATTTAGTCATGGCTAGTGGCGGAAAAATTATAAAATGGAAGGAGGATTACACTGAGTATGGCTTTACCAAAACAATTATTGATGGCAAATCGATTATTCATAAAGCTTGAATTGGTGATCTGTTTTTCTGTGTTAACCTCATATTTTTTCATACTTCTTCTCAAACCAAGGTGGTGCGAGGCTAAAATGAATTGGGATGCGCTGATCAATGTAATCGGTGTACCAGGAAATCATGCATTGACAAAAGTTCCCCTTTGATTGTAATGCAAAGTGTGATTAAATGCATTATTTTTTAACGCGTTATGGAGCACATGCATCGAAGCTTCTCAGCTGTGCTTGTGCTAAGAAAATTAAACATTTTAAAAATAACGTAACACGATTGTCAATGTAACCTTTTGTAAGTAGTGCCTGGAGGATTCAGTGTGGAGAAAGTCTAGAGACAGAGTGTGTATTAACTTGTGGATTTCTCTGTATTTGGTGGCAGTGTGACGAAGTTGCTTCGGAAGACGGCGTTAGCCGCGGAGCTCAGCTCAGAGCGAAATGAGGTAAATGGGAGGGGAGATGATGACGTGACTCCCCCACCCGCCTTAACTGTCAATCCCCCACAAACACAGTCTCTCAAAATTTGCATAAGCACACCCCTTCACCTGCAATTTTAACTTAGTTACAAAGTGATCAAAACTCTCGTTTATATCCTGCGTCCTCTCATTAAACTTGTATCCCGCATTACCCGTGGGCACGAAAAGCACCAGCGGCAGCCTGTCTATTAAGTTAATTTAAAGTTTAGGTTTATACCTCGCTTTGTTTCCGAAGTAGCTGTACTGATGAATATGGTAGTATGTCACTCGCTCGCTTCTTAATGTTTCGCTGCCTTCTCAATTATATAATGCATGTTTTGTTCAGCGTATTTTGGAGCTCTTCCTGGTTTTCTACATAGTGCGTTGACAGTCAGTTCACGTGATTACGTGGGCGGCGTAATGATGTCACACGAAACTCCGCCCCCACGGCGGTCAAGCTCAACTCCATTACAGTAAATGGAGAAAAATACCTTCCAGTTATGACCATTACGCGTAGAATTTCGAAATGAAACCTGCCCAACTTTTGTAAGGAAGCTGTAAGGAATAAGCCTGCCAAATTTCAGCCTTCTACCTACACGGGAAGTTGGAGAATTAGTGATGAGTCAGTCAGTCAGTCAGTCAGTCAGTCAGTCAGTCAGTCAGTGAGTGAGGGCTTTGCCTTTTATTAGTATAGATATATATATATATATATATATACACATACCTATCTATATCATATATACACACACACATACAGTACATACATACATACATACACACACACAAATTATATATATGTGTGTGTGTGTATGTATGTGTGTGTATATATAATATAGATAGGTGTGTGTATATATATATATATATATATATATATATATACATACACATACATACATACATACATACATATATACATACACACAGGTATATATATGTGTATATATACTGTATATATGTATGTGTCTATGTGTGTGTATAGCTTTGGTCACTGAGTGCAAGGGAAAAATAATAAAATGTAGTCTATAAGTTATTAAACAGTAAAACATTAACGTTTTAAGAAGTAAAGCTACATTGAGCATTACTGGAGTGGTTTCGGGTAAATTACATTTTAAAGACGGTGTAACACAACAGGTAAGTAGTACTAACAGTAGCTAAAATGTATATGGATGATCTCTCGGTAGTAGATCCCTTTTGAAAGGCGCTACACGACGGCTGTGGTATAGAAATTGTATTTTCTATGTGAACGTCCAAATTTCTGCCTCTGGTTATGTGCCTTACCGACATTACCAGCAATTAAATAAAATTAGTTTTGTGTCCTCTGCAGTGTTAAGAGAGAAAGGCTTTGGTTTGGGATAAAAGGAAAAAAGATGTAAAGAAAGGAAAGTTGCCTTTTTCTTTGATATAGTGTAGAGAGATGTCTTCGCTGACGATATGAGTGCCTTTTGGGGACAGTCGCGGTGGGTCTTGTGTAGACTGATGAGATGTCCCTGCCATTAATCGGCTGTGATGGCACTGTTGGTCCTCTATTCCTGTGCGTGTCTTCATAATCCGAGCTGACGACCTCATAATCGTATACGTGCGAAAGAAAGTGCGAAGCGCCTTAATATTACTTTGCCGCAGTGTAGAAAAGGGATCCCGTGTTTGCACTTGTCTGGTCTATAGCTCAGGGGGAGGAGGAAAAAAATTAAAAGTGCTCACTTTGATTTAAGGCAGAAGCGCAGTCAGCGTCTGAAAGGCCGCAACAGCTATGTGCGCGCCGGCTGCTCAAGTTTTGCAGGGCAGGAGACGCCACTTTTTGCAGACACGTTCACGTGATCAAAAGTCTCCGCGCTCTTTTGAGTTCATTCATATATATATCTATACTAATAAAAGGCACAGCCCTCACTGACTGACTGACTGACTGACTGACTGACTGACTGACTGACTGACTGACTCACTTACTCACTCACTCACTCACTCACTCACTCATCACTAATTCTCCAACTTCCCGTGTAGGTAGAAGGCTGAAATTTGGCAGGTTCATTCCTTACAGCTTCCTTACAAAAGTTGGGCAGGTTTCATTTCGAAATTCTACGCGTAATGGTCATAACTGGAAGCTGTTTTTCTCCATTTACTGTAATGGAGCTGAGCTCGAAAGCCGTGGGGGCGGAGTTTCGTGTGACATCATCATGCCTCCCACGTAATCACGCAGTACGTAGAAAACCAGGAAGCGCTCCAAAAAGCACTGAAGAAAACATGCATTATATAATTGAGAAGGCAGCGAAACAATAAGAAGCGAGCGAGTGACACATACAACCACATTCATGAGTGCTGCTACTACGGAAACAAAGCACGGTGTAAACCTAAACTTTAAATTAAGTTCATAGACAGGCTGCCGCTGGCGTTTGTAATTTAGTGCCTGCCCATATAAGGCCGTCCGTCAGCGGCAATCCAATAGCAAATTGCCACGGGTAAATATTCACGGGTGAAGGACTGTGCTTATGCAGAGGAAGATGAGATGGTCAGGGTGGTGTTTGGCACAAACTCAGCGAAACTGCGAGAGAAACTTTTAAGTGCCGGGTCTTAGCTGACATTACATACAGCCGTGGACATCACACGAGATGGCACCAGCACAGCTGGGAACCTTCGATGCAAGAACACCAAGCGGCTCACGTGAACTGACACAGTGCACAGACAAAAAGCAACAGTTCCAAAGAGCGCTGAACAAAAACCGAATTACACAATTGAGAAGGCAGCAAAAAAATATGAAGCGTCTGATACATACAAGCATATTCATAAGTGCAGCTACTGCAGAAACAAAGCACACGGTGGAAAAAGTCAATGTCCCGCTAAAGGAAGACAGTGTAAAAAAAAAAACCCGTGCATGCAGTGTGTCACATCTCAGATAAAGAGGAAGACGAGCTGTTTATTGATGCAGTAAGAAACGAATCGATAAATGAAACCTGTTATCTTTACAACGATTGACAAACACGGAATGTAACTTGAACACAACACATCGTACAAATACGACCCTGATTGAAACAAATAATGATAATCAAATCCTTGATGACAGCAACACTCAATAACACTCACAAAACAATTACTGTATATTGACAATCATGTTACGTTATTTTTAAAATGTTCCCTTTTCTTTTTCATAGCTTCTTTAACACACTACTTCTCCGCTGCGAATATATATATATACCCTGATCTACATACTCTCATTTAGACAAGCCACACACCGTGGCGCAATTGTAGAGGCTTCCCCTCTATTGCCGACATCCAAGGTTCGATTCCCGAGAGGGGATGTACTGAGTATGTACGCGCGCTTCTCGGTTCATTTTAACCTCGCATCTCCTTGGTTTGAGACGTATGAAAAAATATGCGGTTAACGGAGAATCATGTTACGTTATTTTTAAAATCTTTCCTTTTCTTAGCACAAGCACAGCTAGAAGCTTCGATGCATGTACTCCGAAACAAAAAATAACGCATTTAATCACACTTTCAATTCCAAGCAAAGGGGAACTTTTGTCAATGCATGATTTCCTGGTACATCGATTACACTGATGCACACATCACAGCTACAAAAATGTTAGAGTCGGAATGAAGCGCTTTCCTACGACTGATCGGAGGAAAATTTCATTTCAAAAAACTACCCAAGCGAAGCCTTGATAAAAGCATGGTTTTGTGCACACTGAAAAGCAATCAAAATTAGATGCATTACAGAAAGCGGACTTTGTGGCTCTTACTGGGGATCATTGGACTTCCGTGACCATTAGTAATTCTAATTACATCTAATTACAAAATGTTCAATGATCACACTGTTTTAGCCTAATGTACAAAATAATTTTGGCTAAGGTTACTCAGAGTTTAAAGATTAAGTTGGTCAAATTACCTTTTATGTTTCTGACTTATTTTTTTAAGAAGAAAAACTGCACTTTATGTTGAAATTTTGGTTTTTATTATTTAAAGACAATACCATTCTGAAAATGTACTTAAAGTACTTAAACTACCAATTTATTTAAGTGGATTAAATAAAAAGGCTGTAGTTATCAGCAGGGAGACGTGAATCCCGTGGCAAAGCAAGGAAGGGAATGTAGAGACCGGAGCAACAGACGGCCTTATATAGGCACGCAGCCAACAACGTGGGAGGCGTTGGGATGGGGGACCCAACGCTGCCTCACACGGTGACTGAGCTGCAGGCTATGGACATATATATGTACGTAAGTAGGATTCAGTTATTTTGGGAACCCGCGTACCAAATTTCTTGAAGATGGGCCCATAAGTAACAAAGACTGTTGAAAAGTTCAATATGGCGGCTGACAGTGGCGTCATACCACCGAAATAAGTACGTACATTGGTTTCGGTTAGCGCAGCGAAGCCGCCTACCAAATTTCGTGAAGATGGGGCCATAAATAAGAAAGTTCAACATGGCGGACGTTGTTGACCGTTATGACCGTTATGTACAGAATTTCGAAATTAAACCTGCTTAACTTTTGTAAGTAAGCCGTAAGGAATGAGCCTTCCAAATTTCAGCCTTCTACCTACACGGGAAGTTGGAGAATTAGTGACGTTGGATTGTTCAATATGGCCGCTGACAGTGGCGTCATACCACCGAAATAAGTATGCACATTGGTTTCGGTTAGCACAGGGAAGCCGCCTACCAAATTTCATGAAGATGGGGCCATGAATAAGAAAGTTCAACATGGCGGACATTGTCGACCGTTATGACCGTTATGCGTAGAATTTTGAAATGAAACCTGCTTAACTTTTGTAAGTAAGCCGTAAGGAATGAGCCTTCCAAATTTCAGCCTTCCACCTACACGGGAAGTTGGAGAATTAGTGACGTTGAAAAGTTCAATATGGCGGCTGACAGTGGCGTCATACCACCGAAATAAGTATGTACATTGGTTTCGGTTAGCGCAGGGAAGCCGCCTACCAAATTTCGTGAAGATGGGGCCATGAATAAGAAAGTTCAACATGGCGGACGTTGTTGACCGTTATGACCATTATGCGTAGAATTTCGAAATGAAACCTGCTTAACTTTTGTAAGTAAGCTGTAAGGAATGAGCCTGCGAAATTTCAGCCTTCTACCTACACGGGAAGTTGGAGAATTAGTGACGTTTGGAAAATTCAATATGGCGGCCGACCGTGGCGTCATACCACCGAAATAAGTACGTACATCGGTTTTGGTTAGCGCAGGGAAGCCACCTATCAAATTTCGTGAAGATGAGGTCAGCGTTCTACCTACACGGGAAGTTGGAAAATTAATGACGTTGGAAAGTTCAATATGGCGGCCGACAGTGGCGTCATACCATCGAAATACTATAAGTACGTACATCGGTTTCGGTTAGCGCAGGGAAGCCGCCTACCAAATTTCGTGAAGATGGGGCCATAAATAAGAAAGTTCAATATAGCGGACATTGTTGACCGTTATCGTCCGTTATGACCGTTACGCGTAGAATTTCGAAATGAAGCCTGCTTAACTTTTGTAAGTAAGCTGTAAGGAATAAGCCTGCCAAATTTCAGCCTTCCACCTACACGGCAAGTTGGAAAATTAGTGATGAGTGAGTGAGTGAGTGAGTGAATGAGTGAGTGAGTGAGTCAGTGACTGAGTCAGTCAGTCAGTGAGGGCTTTGCCTTTTATTAGTATAGATATATATATATAAGAAAAGAAAAGGGAACATTTTAAAAATAATGTAACATGATTGTCAATATACAGTAATTGTTTTGTGAGAGTTATTAGTGTTGCTTTTATCAAGGATTTGATTATCATTTCTTTCAATCAAGTTCATATATGTAGGATGTGTTGTGTTCAAGTTACATTCCGTGTTTGTGAATCGTTGTAAAGATAAGAGGTTTTATTCATTGATTTGTTTCTTACTGCATCAATAAACAGCTCGTCTTCCTCTTTATCTGAGACCTGACACACTGCATGCACGGGTTTTTTATTACACTGTCTTCCTTTAGCGGGACATTGACTTTTTCCACCGTGTGCTTTGTTTCTGCAGTAGCTGCACTTATGAATATGTTTGTACGTGTCACACACTTCATATTTTATTGCTGCCTTCTCAAGTGTGTAATTCGGTTTTTGTTCAGCACTCTTTGGAACTGTTGCTTTTTGTCTATGCACAGCGTCAGTTCACGTGAGGCGCTCGGTGTACATGCATCGAAGGTTCCCAGCTGTGCTGGTGCCATCTCGTGCGATGTCCACGGCTGTATTTAATGTTAGCTAAGACCTGGCACTTAAAAGTTTCTCTCGCAGTTTCGCTGAGTTTGTGCCAAACACCACCCTGACCATCTCATCTTCGTCTGAATCAGCACAGTCCTTCACCCGTGAATATTTAGCGGCAGTGTTTCTATTGGATTGCCACTGACGGACGGCCTTATATGGGCAGGCACTAAATTACGTGGGAGGCGTAAGTTCACCTCCCACGACCATCGAGCAGAAGTCTATTGCCCAACTTTTGTAAGTAAGTTGTAAGTGTATATGTATATGTATATACAGTAATCCCTCGCTATATCGCGCTTCGACTTTCGCGGCTTCACTCTATCGCTGATTTTATATGAAAGCATAACTAAATATATAACGCGGATTTTTCGCTGCTTCGCTGCTTCTGCGGACAATGTGTCTTTTTACTTCCTGTATATGCTTCCTCAGTTGGTTTGCCCAGTTGATTTCATACAAGGGACGCTATTGGCAGATGGCTGAGAAGCTAACCAATCAGAGCACGCAGTTAAGTTCTCCTGACTGAGAAGCTAACCAATCAGAGCACGCAGTTGAGCTCCTGCGTGCTGAATGCAGTGTTAACCAGGAAGTCTCATCTCGCTCATTCAGCATCAACGTGCTTCGCTGTGTAAAGAGTTGTGCTCTTTAATGTTTATCTTTTTGCATAGTCAATCCCTTCATTATGGCTCCAAAACAATCTGCTACTGCTTCAGGTGCCATGCCCAAGCGCAAGAAGAAGATGTTAACGATTGCCGAAAAGGTAAACGTTTTGGATTTGTTGAAGGCTACGATTCTTTTTATTTAAAAAGTAGGAAAGGAATATAAGATCTACGGCTGCAGCGTCCTTTTAACCAGGGTGCAAAACGAGTTGTAAGTGGATGTAATAAGGCAGTAGTCTGGATGGAATCTGCTTTAGGGATTTGGATTGAAGACTGCCAGAAGAAGAACAACGGCAGTACTACACAATCGCCTGAAGTGGCTCCTTTACAAGGGCTGTAACGCTCTCCTTTGTTGTGCAGTAAAATTAAACTGATTGTTATCGGACAAGTCATCGTGTCATTGTTGGTGAGTAACCATAATTAATTTTCTTCTTACAGTGCTTAGTACATGTATGTACGTTTAGTGTCATTGTACACATATTTACTGTATACTATTTTTCTTGCAATGTACGTATTTATTGCTGGTGACCTGTCTATCGTAATGGCTGTAACATATGTGATATCGGAGACACTCAATATCTTTAAAATAATATTTAGGTTTTACTGTATATAAACAGTGTGTGTTTATATACATAATTTCAATGAATCTTACCTAATATCTAAGAGAATACAAAGGGATTATGCTGTATATATATTTATAAACAGTGCTGGAGAGTTTATAAGGGCTTAAAATATATAAAAATAACCATACAAACATATGGTTTCTACTTCGCGGATTTTCACCTATCGCGGGGGGGTCTGGAACGCAACCCCCGCGATCGAGGAGGGATTATTGTATATGTTTATATGTGTGTGTGTGTGTATATATATATGACAGCAACACTCATAACAGTGATAAAACAATTACATTGACAATCATGTTACGTTATTTTTAAAAAGTTTCCTTTTCTTTTTCATTACTTCTTTAACACACTACTTCTCCGCTGCGAAGCGCGGGTATTTTGCTAGTATATGGATAAATAATAAGTCATTAAATTGGAATTTTGTGGCAGTGAAAAAAATTATGCATTTTAGATACTGACCAGGTCCGGATGTGTTTTTTTTATACTCATGTTTTTTTTTGCAACATTGTAACATGCAGATTTTTGAAAGCAACTTATTAAGTGTGGCCCAGATATATACAGTATTTATTACTAGAGTATTTTCTTCTTTGGTCACTAATAAAAGAACCAAAAACAGGTTTCATCTTTTCTCTCTAATTTCTTTCAAAATGTACTTAAAAGATATAAATACATAATTTTAATAGCTGCTGTGATGTTTGTTGGTGCTGTGTGGTTTGAAATCATTAAGTGGATATACAACATCTGATCTTACTAGATGATCTTGCTAGGTGATAAAAATTCTGTTTGGTGCAAATCCGACTTTTGTATGACCTTAACAGGAAACAGTTTTAAGATTTTTGCACTGTTCACATCATGTCCTATGCTTTTTTGATTATATCATGGCAAAATGTTAATGCAAATGCTATGTAAAGTATTCATTCATGCATTCATTTTTACAGACTCTCTTATTACAGTACAAATACATGAAGGCACCAGGGACTATCCTGGTATCAGAGGCTTCAAAGCTGGATACAGAGCTGGAGGAGGACACCATTGTATTGCATGGCATACATATTGACACCCCCTCTCACATTATTACAGGACCAGTTTAGACTCATCAGTTGACATTATGTGAGATTATATGTCTTTGAAATAAGGGAAAAGTACCTCTATTCTAATTGCCAATTAAATGTTTTAAGTTTAGTTTAGTTACTAATTACAGTATAACGATGTGAAAAAATAAAATAAGTTGCAAAGCTTAGGGTGGAGATGTTTATTTAAATATATAAAGCTAACACCTAATAAACTTGAGTAACTTTCTTTTTAAAATGATAAGTTAAATATATTATTTGTTTATCAATATTTATACCTAAATGTGGAATATTTTATGAACTTTTTATTTTCTGTTAATGACTAAGCAATGTTATTTTAATAAAAACTTAAGAACTATAGACTATAAACAACTGTTTAACTAGCACAAATATTGAAAGACTAATATGTCAGATGCCATTATCTATTGAATTTACATTTAAAATTGTAAGCAGTATTAAGCTGGCGTATTAATTTGTTCAGGCTAGTAGCCTCAACATACAGTATTATGATATACTGTATCAGGAAAAGCATAGTTAATAGTTTGATCAAGTAAAAATATGGGGTTAACTTTTTTTTATTAAAGTAACTTTGTAACTGTTTCATTTAGAATGGCTTTGAATTTTAACAAAAAGCCTACTACATGAAGGTAGTATGACTGAAGTGGTTTCTATTTATGTATTTGCCTATTCTGTGATTATTACATGGCCATACCATGGTATTTTGAATAAATACACATTAGCACAAATGAGTAAGTTTCATCCTTTAACAACATAGAAGAATTGTTTTTTTACATGCAGGCAACAAACTCACAAAATATTATATTCACTGGCAGTTACACTGAGTGTAAATTTTTAAAGTATGTTTTTCTTACAAGGGTACAAATTCA
Source organism: Polypterus bichir lapradei (assembly GCA_026402145.1). Lineage (NCBI taxonomy): Eukaryota > Metazoa > Chordata > Cladistia > Polypteriformes > Polypteridae > Polypterus > Polypterus bichir. The sequence goes on along the minus strand of JANRMT010052245.1, from coordinate 3,451 downwards.
TTGGGTCATACAGCAGAGTGTTTAAAATGATCTGCCTGATTTTGATTCCATTGTGGCTGTAGTTTTTTCAAAGAAGACGGCGGTGGATCTCTGCTGTAAACAGTGATCTCTCTCATCCAAAAGTGGTCTTGCACTTGTGATCTTTTAAGCACTTCTCTGGTGAAGTCCATTTGTAATTGAATGAACTACTATCCTGTGGCACTGAATAGTTGCCTTATTAAGGAATACAATGTGAGCTACTAAACCACCACCAGCATATTTGACATCAGCAGGATTGGTTGAAATGTTGAAAAGAGACCCTGAAATTATTAAGAAACTTCTCAGAGGTCAACTTCATTAGGATAAGTATTTTAGAAAAGTAGCCCTTGGACGTGTTTGAGTTGAAGTGAGTCTTGATACAGGTTATGTAAATCCTGGTACTAGGCAGGAGCCAATTGCAGATCTTCACATTAGTACAGTTTAATCATGTTAGACAATTTTGGAACATTGTAATGACTGAGTCATTTTTACATACTGGCTAAACTTACAAAAAGCTATTAAGAGAGATTTGCTTAATTTCATTGCATTTTTTTCATTTTGTGATTTTATTTTTGTGCATAGTGTTATGTTTTTTTATAGGAAGAAAAGCAATTCAGATTTCCCTTGATGAGTAATAATGTTTGTAATATGTAATAATGATTGTTATTTCTCGCAGAAAGATAACACTGCATTCTACAGTAAGCAGCTCATACACGCAGTGGTATGGCCATCATTTGGGAATTATTCAGTGCCATAGGATCTCTCCATCTGGGAGAAAAAAATACAAGAATTCCATAAGAATCAGAATATCAGGATAACAGTTGAAGTACATTTTGGTGAAGCAGGGCATTGCATTTGTAGCCTGTAGGAGGTGCACTTGAGCCATCTCCAAGTCTATACAGCAGGGGTCTCCAACACATCGCTTGCAAGCTACCGGTAGCTTGCAACCCCCTTCCAAGTAGCTCGTCAAAGGGTTGATGAATCCTGCATAAATTTGAAAACTTGATTAGTCAAATTAGGGCGATCTTTCCAAAAAATCGTATCACGATCCTTTTAACACAAAATTATGATCCACAATCTTAATTGCAATCTATCTTTTCAATGTGCCATACACTTTAGACAATATCTGGATTCAGACTCATCAACACCTAAGTAACACTTTATTTTAAATATCAAACAAAGTTAAATTCAATTGTTCTCTCGTTCGCTAGCTAAGCGGAGTTAAGGAACACGCCCCGAAGCTGGCAAGTGAGTGAGGAAGGCCCCTTTCCTCGTCCCGCTGCGTGTTTCTTGGATTCGCACAAATAAATCGGCACCGCAAGTGAACTATGATACATAGCGAAATGAGAGAAGTCGCAAAATCAACCGGAATGTTCAAGCAAATTATTGAAAAAAAATGATCTAAATCCGTTAAGTAGTTCTCTTGTTCTCTAGCTAAGCAAATGTAAGGTACACCCCGAGGCAGGCGCGTGAGTGACGAGGGCAATGTCCCCCCCCCCCTTCGGTCCGCTGCGTGTGTCTCGGTTTCATGCATAAATTGGTACCGCAAGCGAACTGTGATACATAGCGCAATGAGAGACGTTACAAAATCAACTGGAATGTTCAAGCAAATTATAGAAAAAAATCCGATCTAAATCTGTTAAGTAGTTCTCTCGTGAAAAGTGGACAGACATACAGACAGACAGACATTGGATTTTATATATTATATACTAGCAGAATACCCGTGCTTCGCAGCGGAGAAGTAGTGTGTTAAAGAAGGTATGAAAAAGAAAAGGAAAAATTTTAAAAATAACGTAACATGATTGTTAATGTAATTGTTTGTCATTGATATGAGTGTTGTTCTCACATATATATATATATATATATATATATGTGTGTATATATATATATATATCTGTGTGTATATATATATATAGCAAAATACCCGCGCTTCGCAGCGGAGAAGTAGTGTGTTAAAGAAGGAAAGAAAAGGAAACATTTTAAAAATAACGTAACATGATTTTCAAAGTAATTGTTTTGTGTATTTGGCGGCAGTGTCACAAAGTTGTTTTCGTCTAGCTGCATCAGAAAATGTACCATCACGTCTGACACGCCTCCTTTTTACTGTTTTCTCACAGCTTGGATTACTGCTGTCATAATGGGTTTGAGTCTACATATATATATATATATATATACATACATATATACATATACACATACATATCTTCATATCTATATACATATATACATATCTATATACATATCTACATATACACATATATATATATGCATACCTATCTACATCATATATACACACACATATACATACATACATACACAGACACACACACATATATAATTTGTGTGTGTGTATGTATGTATGTATGTATGTATATATGTATGTATGTGTGTGTGTGTGTGTATACACATACATACAAACATACACACAGGTATATATATATATATGTGTATATATATATATATGTATGTGTCTATATGTGTGTGTATAGCTTTGATCACTGAGTGCAAGGGAAAAATAATAAAATGTAGTCTGTAAGTTATTAAACAGTAAAACATTAACGTTTTAAGAAGTAAAGGTACATTGAGCACTACTGGAGTGGTTGCGGGTAAACTACATTTTAAAGACGGTATAACAGAACAGGTAAGTAGTACTAACAGCAGCTAAAATGTATATGGATCATCTCTCGGTAGTAGATCCCTTTTGAAAGGCGCTACACGACGGTTGTGGTATAGAAATTACATTTTGTATGTGAAAGTCCAAATTTCTGCCTCTGGTAATGTGCCTTACCAGCAATTAAAGAAAATTAGTTTTGTGTCCTCTGCAGTGTTAAGAGAGAAAGACTTTGGTTTGGGATAAAAGGAAAAAAGGTGTAAAGAAAGGAAAGTTGCCTTTTTCTTTTATATAGTATAGTGAGATGTGTTCGCTGACGATATGAGCGCCTTTTGGGGACAGTCGCGGTGGGTCTTGTGCAGACTGGTGAGACGTCCCAGCTATTAATCGGCTGTGATGGGACTGTCAGTCCTTCACTCCTGTGCGTGTCTTCATAATCCGAGCTGACGACCTCATAATCGTATATGTGCAAAATAAAGTGCGAAGCGCCTTAATATTATTTTGCCGCAGAAGCGCAGTCAGCGTCTGAAAGGCCGGCACAGCTATGCGCGCGCGCCGGCTGCTCCACTTTTGCTGGGCAGGAGACGCCAGTTTTTGCAGACACGTTCACATGATCAAAAGTCTCCACACTCTTTGGAGGTCATTCATATACAAAATACCCACGCCTCGCAGCGAAACAGTAGTGGGTTAAATAAGTAATGAAAAAGAAAAGGAAACATTTTAATAATAACGTAACATGATTGTCATGAGTGTTGCTGTCATATATATGCCTGCCTAAATAAGTCACCCTCGCTTCGCTCTTACTTTTTTACCGTTCATTTA
>JANRMT010052242.1:0-18072 GCA_026402145.1 Polypterus bichir lapradei | reverse complement strand
AGCTTCACTTGAAATCACTTTGTGATTGTGCACGGGTAAAAACGTCCGCTGAAGTGTCAGATTCTTATTTAATTCTTCTGCTTTCTGTATCTTCTGCATTGCATTCAGGTCTTTCAGGTTACCGTGATGTTTTGTCTCATAGTGCCGTCTTAGATTAAATTCTGTAATTACAGCCACATTAGCTCCACAAATGAGACACACGGGTTTAACGGCAATGTCAGTAAACATATACTCAGCCTCCCATCGGTTTTTAAAGGCTGTATTTTCAGAATCAACTTTTCTCTTAAGCATCGTGTGGGCTAGCTTCGCAATAACTTGCAAGCTAGACTTGATTAACGCGGTAAGTGTTCGGCAAGGCAGGTGAAGCGCTGCATTATGGGATCTGTAGTTTATTGTGTTACCAGCGCTTCATATACCCGGGCCATTAATAACAATAATACAGTATATAAAATGATCTTGCGGGCCGGATATAATTACACGCCGGGCCGGATGTGGCCCGTGGCCCTTGAATTTGACACATATGGACTAAATAGAACTTGAAAAGATATATTTTTTCGTACATCGAGCCCGCGTGCTAATGTGGTTTTGCCTGCATGCCTCAATAAGTGACCCTCCCCTCGCTCTTACTTTTTTACCGTTCATCTAATGAATACACTGAGTATGGCTTTACCAAAACAATCATTGATTACGAATAAAGTATTCATTATTCGAGTATGTAGATCAAGGTATATATATATACATATATATATACTTGCGTATCGCAGCGGAGACGTAGTGTGTTAAATAAGCTATGGAAAAGATTCGTTTCTTACTGCATCAATAAACAGCTCGTCTTCTTCTTTATCTGAGACCTGACACACTGCATGCACGGGTTTTTTTTTTAACACTGTCTTCCTTTAGCGGGACATTCACTTTTTCCACCGTGTGCTTTGTTTCTGCAGTAGCTGTACTTATTACATACTTATCTTTTATTTATCAGACGCTTTATATTTTTTTGCTGCCTTTTCAATTGTGTAATTCGGTTTTTGTTCAGCGCTCTTCGGAACTGTTGCTTTTTGTCTGTGCACTGCGTCAGTTCACATGAGCCGCTCGGTGTACATGCATCGAAGTTTCCCAGCTGTGCTGTTGCCATGTCGTGCTATATCCATGGCTGTATCTAATGCTACCGAAGTCCCGGTACTTAAAACTTTCTCTCGCAGTTTCGCTGAGTTTGTGCCAAACACCACCCTGACTGTGTCATCTTCCTCTGCATAAGCACAGTCCTTCACCTTCATGAATATTTACCCGTGGCAGTTTGCTATTGGATTGCCGCTGACGGACGGCCTTATATGGGCAGGCACTAAATTACAAACGCCAGCGGCAGCCTGTCTATGAACTTAATTTAAAGTGTAGGTTTACACTGTGCTTTGTTTCCGAAGTAGCAGAACTCATGAATATGGTTGTATAGATCACTCGCTCGCTTCTTATTGTTTCGCTGCCTTCTCAATTATATAATGCATGTTTTCTTCAGCACTTTTTGGGGCTCTTCCTGGTTTTCTACGTACTGCGTGATTACGTGGGAGGCGTGATGATGTCAAACTCCGCCCCCACGGGTTTCAAGCTCATCTCCATTACAGTAAATGGAGAAAAACAGCTTCCAGTTATGACCATTACGCGTAGAATTTCGAAATGAAACCTGCCCAACTTTTGTAAGGAAGCTGTAAGGAATAAGCCTGCCAAATTTCAGCCTTCTACCTACACGGGAAGTTGGAGAATTAGTGATGAGTCAGTCAGTGAGTGAGTGAGTGAGTGAGTAAGTGAGTGAGTGAATGAGTGAGGGCTTTGCCTTTTATTAGTATAGATATATGATGTGTATATATATGTTTATATATGTGTGTGTGTGTGAGTGTATATATATATATGCCAGCAACACTCATGACAATGACAAAACAATTACCGTATTTTTCGGACCATAAGACGCACTTTTTTCCCCCCAGAATTGGGGGGGAAAAGTCCCTGCGTCTTATGGTCCGAATATAGCCTAAACATGTGCTGTAAAAAAAAAATTTTCAACTTGCCCGGCTCTGTGCTCCATTCCCGCCGCGGCCGCCCGCCCCGCTCACTGGAGTCAGGCGCTGCTGCTGCCCTGTGGTAGTAGTAGTACCGTACCTGCTTCCATGATCATTCCTGCTGGCTGCAATGCTCCATTCCCGCCCCCGCCCGCACCGCTCACTGGAGTCAGGGGACTGGACTCTAACTGGTACAGTGTAGTGTACAGTGACGGTCCCTTCCTTGATCCTGCAGTCTGCATGCATCATCATTCATCGATTCCCATCCGCCTCAGCTGGTGTCCGCCCGCTTCAGGGATCGGAACCAGCGTGAGGCGCACATGTGACCTCCCTCCTGTGAGAACACGTGTGCGCCTCACGCTGGTTCCAATCCCGGAAGCGGGCGGACACCAGCTGAGGCAGGACAGGAGTTGCGAGTCGAGCGCCACCACCGCACACACCAGTGAAATACGAATAGAGGTAAATGACAAGTGAAATGACTGAGTGAAGGTTAAAGCGCAAGAATATGCATACAAATAGAAACCCTAATACAATTAAAAATACAACTGAATATGCATAAATAGAAACCCTTAGGCCTTGTTCACACGGGCGTTAAAATCGAGCGTTTTTTTTGCGTTCGTAGCGTCCGGTGAGCGCGGATCAAGCGCCGAGTGTTTTCTACACGTAGGAGTCAATGAGAGTGTTCACACGGGCTTTGGTGACGTGCGTTTATCAGGCAGCGCGTTTATACGGCATCAAAAAAACGTTGCATGCAGCTTTTTCTTGGCGTTCAAAACCCAACGAACGCAAGGAAACCGTTTCTAGTTCGTTTTCTGCGCGTTTATTTTACGCTTCGGAGGACCGGATATATATAAGTTTACAAGTTGTATATGAAAAAATATTAATATTTTTATGTTTTCATATACAACATATATATATTCATATTGCTTATTTTATTTTATTGTCTCATGTAATTTGTAAACCATGAACCTATTAATTTATGTTCTAATATAATATTTGATAACGATTATGTAGGGGGCAATCCATGGCGGGGGGGGGGGGGATCATTTCAGTGCATAACACCGGTGTAAGTGCACACTCGACTACTGTTTCCTTACCTCAAAGTGACAAGTACCGGTAGTCTCTCTTCGGGGCTAACACCAAGTCGCATATTGGTTGATCGGCGTGCAATGTGGCATTGCACCAGCTGCAGCAGACAATCAAAAGTGGAAACCGACATCCGACAGTAATTAAAAAACTTGCGCGGAAATTTTCGCATTTCTTCATAAAGCACAAAAAAACTTCCTTTAACCCAGGGTTTCTCAAATAGTGGGGCGCGCCCCCGTGGCTCCGTCAAGGGGGTCGCGTTTGACCTCGGGGAACATGCTTTTTTATTTTTCTTTTAAATTTTTTTTTGAATTTAGAATGCACTTTAAATCTTTTCTGTTACATTTAATAAAGCTATTCTTTGTTGTAAATTGGTCCATATTTCTTTCTTTTTTTATTCTCTTATACGTTAATAAGGATACAGTGTTATGCAGAGGTGTACTTATAACAATTTTATAGACAAATGATACTATTTATAGTCGCGCGGGGGGCGCGAGATGTTTTCTTCTTCCTAGGGGGGGCATGACAGAAAATAATTGAGAAGCACTGCTTTAACCCGACGTTGTGCAGTCAGAGGATGAACCCAGTAGTGGCGGCGATTTTTTCTCTCCCTACGTCGCCGTATTACGAGTATTTTTAAAACAAGAAGATTAATAAGATTAATATTTACAGATTTTATGGACTCTACTTTGATTGGGAACAGCTGAGTCTGTGGATCGCGGGATGAGACCTACGAACATTTCTTTGTACCTGGCGATCTAGGACCTCGGGATGATCTGTCTCCGTGATTATATTCTCTATGCTGATCTGCTCCCGATTCATTTCACAGTACTCTACGACTGGGATCTGATCTGATGCTCATACTAACCTGGCTTATGGCTCCGGGGCGATCACGCATGAAATTAACAAGCGTTACTGTTTGTGGCTGTGTATTGGAAACTCCAAATCCTGCTACCTCCTCCTGCTATGCTTTTGCTGCTTTGCTATCGCCGTTCACCTCATCTACGCTACCACACCCGCCTGTCCTAATGGTTCCGCTATGCTGTGCTGCTTCTCCACTGCTTTTCAGATAAGTATTGTCAAGTATTATGCTAAAATACTCTCATGACAAACTCCTTCTTATTAAACAGCGTGTCCAGAGCAAATGGTCTGATTGGAACATCCTAAAAGACGCCGGTATTTTGCAGCTTATTTTTTATTTTTTATTTTTACAACTGAGACAAATTCAGAACTAGTAGTGACAGACTGTCACAGTCTCAGTCAGCCTGAGCCTGGAACAAAATGACCATACATATCATGGCAAATAACACTGAACTTTGCTGACAGCTTTTAGCCTTGTGAGAGGCTGGAAAGTGTTTTACACTGTGGGACAGTACCGTAAATGTTACCGCTATGGTAAATCACAGAAAGTCTCTGCATACAGTATACGGGCAATATTGTGAACTACGGTACAGCTTGCCCCCCACTATACTGGTAACAGTGTTTAGGCCTGATAGTAATAAAATGTGTGTGTGGGGGGGGGGAAGATATGAGAGCACTGGATGGAATGAGGGGGGATATGAGAGCACCTGATGGAATATGGGGGGGGGAATTAAAAAGACACCGTATTGGTATTACTGACAGTTCTTTAATTACGATTTTGAAGGTTTTGCAGAAATACTGTACCAGTACCACCTCCTCACTAAGATGTCCAAGCAGAAGAGATGCACATATAAAGTTGGTTTCAAACTGGAAGTTATAAAATATGCCAAGGAACATGGCAACAGAGCAGCAGAGAGACACTTTGGACCACCTCCCTCTGAAAAGATGATTAGAGAGTGGCGGAAACAGGAGGATCAGCTGCAAAAGTTGGACAAAAGTAAGCAAACTTTACGTGGGCATGCTGCAAAGTGGCCAGAGTTGGAGGTGGACATAAAGGAGTGGATCACACATCACCGTGAAAATGGCTTCTCAGTCTCCACAAAAATGATCATGAATAAAGCCAGACTCATTGCTGTAGAAAAAGGAATTCAAGATTTCACTGGCTCACCATCATGGTGCTACAGATTCATGAAGCGATCTGGCCTTGCTATGCGCACCAAAACAAAAATTGCTCAAAAAATGCCCAACGAATACGAAGAAAAGATTTTGTCTTTTCACAAATTCGTCATTGATGCCAGAAAGAAGAATCAATTTGAACTAAGCCAGATTGGAAATATGGATGAAGTCCCGCTTACTTTTGATGTACCATCCAATAGAACAGTAGACCACAAAGGAGCAAAAACTATAACCGTTAAAACCTCAGGGCATGAGAAAACCCATTACACTCTTGTGTTGTCCTGCTGTGCAGATGGTACTAAATTGCCACCAATGCTCATCTTCAAAAGGAAAACTTTTCCAAAAGAAGCAATTCCTCGCGGAGTCGTGGTGCATGTCCATGACAAAGGATGGATGGACGAAAAGGGAATGAGGCTCTGGATTGAAAAAGTATGGTCCAAACGTCCTGGTGGGCTTTTAAAAAAAACATCCTTGTTAGTGCTTGACCAGTTCAGAGCACATATCGCCGACACTACAAAAAAGAACTTTAAAGAAGTCAAAACTCATTTAGCTGTAATTCCCGGTGGTCTTACCAGCCAGCTGCAACCTCTGGACGTGTCCATCAACAAACCATTTAAAGTGTTTATGAGGGAAGAGTGGAACAAATGGATGGCTGCTGGTAATCATGATCTTACACCTACTGGAAGAATGAAAAGGCCCACTATTACCCAAGTTTGTGAGTGGGTGAAAACCTCATGGGACTCAGTTAAGGATGAGATCATTGTACATTCCTTCAAAAAATGTGGCATCAGCAATGCCTTAGACGGGACTGAAGATGATATGTTATATGAAAATACCGGTACCAGCACCAGTAGTGACGAAAGTCCTGTTAGTGATTGTGAGGATCTGAGCTTTCTAGATTCTGACTCTAGCGATGAGGAGTTCTTGGGGTTCTCATAAAACAAGCAGAACCTAAAAGAGCGTAACTGTTCAACTTTATTCTATTTTATTACTGAAGTCTCTCGTTATTGTGTTTTACAGTAATTTTGTCTTTTGCTGACTGTATTTGTTAATAATGGTTCTAAATGCTGCTGTTCACTTTACAGGGTTGATTACATGTGTTTATGACTGTGATGTTGGGTATTAATGCACATAAAATGTTTTAAGACATCAAAATCTTTTTTTTCTTCACTTCCCTTCTCTAAAAACTGGTGCGTCTTATGGTCCGGTGCGTCTTATGGTCCGAAAAATACGGTATATTGTCAATCATGTTACGTTATTATTAAAATGTTTCCTTTTCTTTTTAGTTCTCTGCTGCCAAACGCGGGTATTTTGCTGTGTATATATATATATATATATATATATATATATATATATATAGATAGAGAGAGAGAGAGAGATGACAACAACACTCATATCAATGACAAAACAATTACATTAACAATCATGTTACGTTATTTTTAAAATATTTCCTTTTCTTTTTCATAACTTCTTTAACACACTACTTCTCCGCTGCGAAGCGCGGGTATTCTGCTAGTATATATATATATATATATATATATATGATGTGTATATATATGTTTATATATGTGTGTGTGTGTGTGAGTGTATATATATATGCCAGCAACACTCATGACAATGACAAAACAATTATATTGTCAATCATGTTACGTTATTATTAAAATGTTTCCTTTTCTTTTTACTTCTCTGCTGCCAAACGCGGGTATTTTGCTATGTATCTATACTAATAAAAGGCAAAGCCCTCACTCACTCACTCACTCACTCACTCACTCACTCACTCACTCACTCACTCACTCATCACTAATTCTCCAACTTCCCGTGTAGGTAGAAGGCTGAAATTTGGCAGGCTCATTCCTTACAGCTTCCTTACAAAAGTTGGTCAGGTTTCATTTCGAAATTCTACGCGTAATGGTCATAACTGGAAGGTATTTTTCTCCATTTACTGTAATGGAGTTGAGCTTGACCGCCGTGGGGGCGGAGTTTCGTGTGACATCATCACGCCGCCCACGTAATCACGTTAACTGACTGTCAACGCACTATGTAGAAAACCAGGAAGAGCTCCAAAATACGCTGAAGAAAACATGCATTATATAATTGAGAAGGCAGCGAAACAATAAGAAGCGAGCGAGTGACATATACTACCATATTCATCATTGCAGCTACTTCGGAAACAAAGAAAGGTATAAACCTAAACTTTAAATTAAGTTAATAGACAGGCTGCCGCTGGTGTTTTCCATGCCCACGGGTAATGCGGGATACAAGTTCAATGAGAGAACGCAGGATATAAACGAGAGTTTTGATCACTTTGTAACTAAGTTAAAATTGCAGGTGAAGGGGTGTGCTTATGCAAATTCCGAGAGACTGTGTTTGTGGGGGATTGACAGTTAAGGCGGGTGGAGGAGTCACGTTATCATATCCCCTCCCATTTACCTCATTTCGCTCTGAGCTGAGCTCCGCGGCTAACGCCGTCTTCCGAAGCAACTTCGTCACACTGCCACCAAGTTAATACACACGCTGTCTCTAGACTTTCTCAACACTGAATCCTCCAGGCACTACTTACAAAAGGTTACATTGACAATCGTGTTACGTTATTTTTAAAATGTTTAATTTTCTTAGCACAAGCACAGCGGAGAAGCTTCGATGCATGTGCTCCATAACGCGTTAAAAAATAATGCATTTAATCACACTTTGCATTACAATCAAAGGGGAACTTTTGTCAATGCATGATTTCCTGGTACACCGATTACATTGATCAGCGCATCCCAATTCATTTTAGCCTCGCACCACCTTGGTTTGAGAAGAAGTATGAAAAAATATGAGGTTAACACACAAAAACAGATCACCAATTCAAGCTTTATGAATAATCGATTCGCCATCAATATTTGTTTTGGTAAAGCCATACTCAGTGTAATCCTCCTTCCATTTTATAATTTTTCCGCCACTAGCCATGATTAAATGAACGGTAAAAAAGTAAGAGCGAAGCGAGGGTGACTTATTTAGGCAGGCATATATATGACAGCAACACTCATGACAATCATGTTATGTTATTATTAAAATGTTTCCTTTTCTTTTTCATTACTTCTTTAACCCATTACTTCTCCGCTGCGAGGCGCGGGTATTTTGTATATGAATGACCTCCAAAGAGCGCGGAGACTTTTGATCATGTGAACGTGTCTGCAAAAACTGGCGTCTCCTGCCCTATAAAAGTCGAGCAGCCGGCGCGCGCGCATAGCTGTGCCGGCCTTTCAAACGCTGACTACGCTTCTGCGGCAAAATAATATTAAGGCGCTTCGCACTTTATTTTGCACGTATACGATTATGAGGTCGTCAGCTCTTATGAAGACACGCACAGGAGTGAAGGACTGACAGTGCCATCACAGCCGATTAATAGCTGGGACGTCTCACCAGTCTGCACAAGACCCACCGCGACTGTCCCCAAAAGGCGCTCATATCGTCAGCGAACAAATCTCTCTATACCAGTGGTGGCGAACCTATGGCATGCGTGCCAAAGGGGGCACTCAGAGCCCTCTTTGTGGGCACGCGCGCCTTCAACCCAGCACAGAGTTCGTTACTATAAAGCCAGAGGGATGCGGGACCGGGCTGCTCCCCTTCTTCACATGCGCCGGAGGACTTTTCTCACATCACCCGCCCCTCTGCCCAGCAGCCCAATGGGAGCGCTTCCACCCTCTCCTGTCTGGGGTAAGGCGGGCGGCTCACATGCGGCGTGAGGGTGCGGCACGGACTGCAGCCTGTTGAGTCTGTGATTCCCGTGGTGGGGTTGGAGGGGATGTGGTATAGCTGGTCCACAGCTCAAAATTGAAAAGGCCAGTTTTAATAGATAATCGCCGCACTCGCGGCTTAAAGGGGGTTATGGTAGAGTGGCCGGAGCGGTTTCCGGGAGCTTTGTGATGCGGGCGGTCCTCGCTTAAGCGCACAGGTGAGGAGTCGTCCCAATCTGTAATTGTTGCCGGGAGATGCTAATCGCCACACCTGATCCACGACCCCGTAATACAGAAGAGAAACGTGAGGTGGATGGAAAGGGGATAAAGAAAGAGAGAGATAGAGAGAGAGAGAGAGAGAGCGCACACGGGAAAGGGAATGGAAATGGAAACGGGGGTTAATGGGAAAGACCTGCGTGAAACACTTGAGAAGATAGAAGGGATGACAAAGGACAGCACAGTTACTTCTGAAAATGGAATCCTTAAAGTGTGGAATTCTCTGCCAAATAATTTTAAGTCAATGAAGGCACTTGGGATTGCTTTCCTTACTTTGTTTGGAACATCTTATGGTTGTGAGCAGCTGTTTTCATGCTTTGAATTATATCAGCGTTTCTCAACCTTTAAGTACTTGCGACCCAAGTTTTCATAACAGTTTTAAATGCGACCCCCAAACGTTTTTTTGAAACCCTAATAAAATGTATTCCTATATTTTTTGCTGCCAATACACCGCTACAAGTTTAAAATTTCCCTACGAATACCGAACTTACGCCACATATGGCAACATTCGTGCCCCCTTTTTTGTTACTTTGCGCGGCCCACAGTTTGAGAACCGCTGAATTCTATCAAATCTGACACCAGAAACAGACTAACAGATGACCTGAGTGTTGCATGTGTTGCTCTCAAACTTACAAAGTGTGAGCCAAGGTTAAACAAATTATCAGCATGCATACAACAGCAAAAATCACATTAATTGTTCAAAACCATACTGAATGCAGACTTTTACCTTTCAATAAAAAGTTGTTTGTATCATTGAAAGCTCTGTTATTATGTTTTTCTTTTAAGACAAAAGATGTTAATGTATGAGTTGTTTTCAGGTTAAACCTGTCAGTATTCAGGTTAAATTGCTGTGTTGGCACTTTGTGATAAATAAGTGAGTTTTAGGTTGCAGTTTGGGCACTCGGTTTCTAAAAGGTTCGCCATCACTGCTCTATCTATACTAATAAAAGGCAAAGCCCTCACTCACTCACTCACTCACTCACTCACTCACTCATCACTAATTCTCCAACTTCCCGTGTAGGTAGAAGGCTGAAATTTCGCAGGCTCATTCCTTACAGCTTACTTACAAAAGTTAAGCAGGTTTCATTTCGAAATTCTACACGTAACGGTCATAACGGTCGATAACGGTCGACAACGTCCGTCATGTTGAACTTTCTTATTTATGGCCCCATCTTCACAAAATTTGGTAGGTGGCTTCCCTGCGCTAACCGAAACCGATGTACTTACTTATTTCGATGGTATGACGCCACTGTCGGCCGCCATATTGAACTTTCCAACGTCACCAATTTTCCAACTTCCCGTGTAGGTAGAAGAATGACCCTGTCTTCACGAAATTTGGTAGGTGGCTTCCCTGCGCTAACCAAAACCGATGTACGTACTTATTTCGGTGGTATGATGCCACTGTCGGCTGCCATATTGAATTTTCCAAACGTCACAAATTCTCCAACTTCCCGTGTAGGTAGAAGGCTGAAATTTGGCAGGCCCATTCCTTACAGCTTACTTACAAAAGTTAAGCAGGTTTCATTTCGAAATTCTACGCATAATGGTCATAACGGTCAACGACGTCCGCCATATTGAACTTTCTTATTCATGGCCCCATCTTCACGAAATTTGGTAGGCGGCTTCCCTGCGCTAACCGAAACCAATGTACATACTTATTTCGGTGGTATGACGCCACTGTCAGCCGCCATATTGAACTTTCCAACGTCACTAATTCTCCAACTTCCCGTGTAGGTAGAAGGCTGAAATTTGGTACTTATTTCGGTGGTATGATGCCACTGTCGGCCGCCATATTAAACTTTTAACGGAAACCGATGTACGTACTTATTTCGTTGGTATGACACCACTGTTGGCCGCCATATTGAACTTTCCAACGTCACTAATTCTCAAACTTCCCGTGCAGGTAGAAGGCTGAAATTTGGCAGGCTCATTCCTTACAGCTTACTTACAAAAGTTTAGCAGGTTTCATTTAGAAATTCTACGCGTAATGGTCATAACGGTCAACAACGTCCGCCATGTTGAACTTTCTTATTTACGGCCCCATCTTCACGAAATTTGGTAGGTGGCTTCCCTGAGCTAACCGAAACCAATGTACGTACTTATTTCGGTGGTATGACGCCACTGTCAGTCGCCATATTGAACTTTCCAACGTCACTAATTCTCCAACTTCCCGTGTAGGTAGAAGGCTGAAATTTGGCAGGCTCATTCCTTACAGCTTACTTACAAAAGTTAAGCAGGTTTCATTTTGAAATTCTACACATAATGGTCATAATGGTCAACAACGTCCGCCATGTTGAACTTTCTTATTTATGGCCCGATCTTCTCGAAATTTTATAGGCGGCTTCCCTGCACTAACCGACACCAATGTACGTACTTATTTCGGTGGTATGATGCCACTGTCGGCCACCATATTGAACTTTTCAACAGTCTTTGTTACTTATGGGCCCATCTTCAAGAAATTTGGTACATGGGTTCCCAACGCTAACTGAATCCTACTTACGTACATATATACGTCCATAGCCTGCAGCTCAGTCACTGTGTGAGGTGGCGTTGGGTCCCCCATCCCAACGCCTCCCACGTTGTTGGCTGCCTGCCTATATAAGACCGTCCGTCGCTCCGGTCTCTACATTCCCTTCCTTGCTTCGCCAAGGGATTCACGTCTCCCTACTGATAACTACAGCCTTTTTGTTTAATCCACGGCTTCTCCGCTGTTTTATTGTTTGTTTATTACAATTATAGTTATTGTATAGGTATTTTAGACTTACTTTACATTGCTCAGGTACCCATTTCCTTTATCATTCCAACCCCTATTACCATGTCTATCGAGGTGATCACTATCGATCAAAGAACTGTCACTTACTGAGTGGTTTCCATGCCCGGAGATGGCACCTACCTTTTCCATTCTCTTTGTTACATATTACACAGCCATATCAGGCTCACTCTTGATATCCGGAGGAACATTGTGTCTTATGTATTGAATGACTGGGACAGGTTCAAGGTGTGGACTGATGACGATACAGGAGATAATTATAATACACAAAGCACTATAAGAGTGAAATGCTTAAGCCCTTCACCTATGGTTCTGCATGTGAGTTGATGGCTGCCGCTGAATTGTTCGGTTGTCGCTTTCAAGTGTACCGAAATGGCCAAATATTTTACACCTTTCGACAACCGCCAATGCCTCTTAAACATCTTAGATTAACAGGTGACGATTTCAGTAGTGGACACTTTGATGTTTATGAGTGTTTAAACTCTCAAAAGCTGGATGTGATTTTATCGATGAAACCGGTTGTGTGCTTACAATGCTTGACAGATGCCGAATGTCACTTCAACACAACAAATCCTGCAAATACTATCGTAATTGAAACAAACCATGAAACTCAAACCGATTATGACAGCAGCAATCCAAGCTGTGAGATTTGAGACAAGATTACTGTTCACATGGCCAACTGTAAGTTACATGCTCAAGAGTAAGCTCAGCGCACAGCTTGGTCATGTTACAACCGGAGGGCCGAACTGACAACATGGTATACAAAGAGATCCTTAACAAATAATTATTGGCATATTTTCCCTTAGTTTAAAAAGGTTAAATTTTCTTCTTAATAAAAATTTTAAGGCAGTACTTCGCCGCTGCGAAGCGTGGGTATTTTGCTAGTATGGAATAAGCACCACGGTGAGAAGTATTTACGTTATTTACAATACGTCGTAAAATGAACAAATAGTACCAGTCAGTCAGAAAGAGCAACACTGAAATCGTACTGTCAGTCAGAAAGTGAAGAAATAGAACCACAAATATGGAAAGCCAGTGAGAAAGACTAGCACTGAAACCGTACTGGGAAAAATGGCAGGGAGGGGTGCTCTGTTTGTAAGGAGTGTCTGAGATGAACCGTGATGCCATGTAACGGACATTGGCGATGGTAAGTACAGAGAGAAGCGACATACAATCGGTGCTGCGTTTGTGGAAAATGGTGGGGGAAGGATTCTGTCTTTTTAAGGCGAGTCTCTGTTCAAACGTGCTTTTATATAACGGATGTTGGCAAATGAAATTTAGCACTATCAGTGCGTGTGGGAGTGTGACGTGCTGAAATGCAGGTGTGTCAGCCGGTCACACACACTGGGTCGTTCATGTTTTACATCTATGCGGCAGTTCCTTTTCACCTGATCAAAGTAGTCGGCCTTCTCATACTTGGACACTTCCCGCCATCTCTTGGCAGTTTAAAGAAACATAGGTAAAGAGCGACGCACAGAGACCAAAGCTGCCGCTAGATAGCGCCGCGGTGAAGTTCTTAAGTATGGAGACATGTGCTGAATGTTGTGTCGGTAAAAAGGTGCCCTGCGGTTCACCACGAACATTTTTCCAAACCAAACATACCCCATGACCTTCTCCTGGTCAAAAAGGAGCCCCATGCCCAGTTTGGTGGCGATCGGATGCCCGGTGCAGATTTGTATGGCGGACAAACAAACATCCATGCATCTAAACATGGGTAAAGAGCGACGCACAGAGACCTAAGCTGCCGCTAGATGGCGCTGCAGTGAAGTTCTGTTGCTACGTGTGGCCATCTTAATTATGGGGACGTGTGCCGAATGTTGTTTCGGTGAAAAGGCGCCCTGCGGTTCACCACAAACATTTTTCCAAAGCAAACATACCCCATGACCTTCTCCTAGTCTCAAAGGAGCGCCATGCCCAGTTTGGTGGTGATCGGACTCCCAGTGCAGATTTGTATGGCGTACAAACAAACACACATACATCGACTCTGCTTTATATATTAGATATACTGTATATAGTCACACACATGTGCATGGGAGACAGTTTAAAGGCTCATGTGATGGTAACTCTCTGCCAATCTAGGAGTTGGCACTGTGTGAAAATGGTTTCTTTTGTCCTCTGTCTGCAGAAAGGAAGTTTGATGGCTCTCGCCTCTGACATCTACCCACCAGGACCCACTTCTTCCTGCCAGAACACCCCATTGCCTGAAAAGCTGCCATCTTGGGCGGTCACCCTGAGAGGATGCAAGTCTGAAGAAGTTTTTGTGCTTTAAATGCATTTTTTAATCTTACTTTTTTCAATTATACAAGGTCTGCTATAAGGTCCCCCAACACACTGATCTCGTCTTGTGTAACAGTTGCGTGGTCAGCAGGATTTTAAGCAGATTAACAATGACAGAGCAACAGTACATCACTGCAATCATCCAGGCATCCAAGATTTAGACTCTCAAGGTCCAGGTGGGAGAACAGCAGACCGAGCTAGCGGAAGTGAAAGTATGTAACAAAGCCCGTATTGCCTTCCAACAGGACAGCCAGTTGGGATTGTCCCAAATTTTGCTGCAGCTCCACTCTGATGACGATATTATGACATACCTCTTGATGTTTGATCATATGGCCACCTGTTGTCACTAGGAATGTGTGGAATGGGCGCACATACTGGTGCCGTTCTTGAAGGGACTAGTACAGCAAACCTATTATGAGCAAACAGGCGGCAACTATTACAAACTGAAAGCTGGGGTCCTGCTCTGCTATGGCAGCAACCCAGACCAGCAGGCGAGGGCATGCCATGAGTTGGTTATCGACCATGAGACACTATCTTGCTCAACGGTGAACAAGCTCTGGGGCAAAGTCTGAACAATGATTTATTATATTGTGTAGCAGAGCATGAGGGTGAGGTAAGGTCAATACTACTAGGTCTGTCACTCTTGTGCTTCTTGTCTGGAGTATCATTTGAGACAGATTCCTCAGAATGACCGTGCTCCCCTTGTTTGAGACTTAAATCTGCACCAAGGTTAAGGTTATTTTTGTGAGCAAAGAGTGAGCAGGGCTGATCGGGGAAGGGATCAGGGTCCCCATGTTCTTCCATGGCTTCAGCAGATTTATATGATAGACCTGCTTGCTCGGCCAACAATTGGGTTGTTTCACCAAATAATCAACGAATCATTTCCTCTCCTTGACTTCATAAGGGCCTTGCAAATGGGGCAGCAATTTAGAATGGGAGGTAGGAACAAGAACCATGACCTGATCTCCCGGAAGGAACTCCCGGAGAGATGTGCCTCGTTTGTAATATCGGGCCTGTGCTGTTTGCGCCTCTTTCATGTGACTCTTGAGTAATGAACAAATCTTTCCAAATATAACGCGTAATTGCACAGTATATTCTAATATGTTTGTAGAGGGAAGAGCCTGTTCCTCCTATCCTTCTTTTAAAATATCCAATATGCCCCAGAGTTGTCGTCCGTATAATAATTCAAATGGGGAGAAACCCATAGAGGCTTGTGGAATTTCCCAATATGCAGAAAGGACAAAGGGGAGGAGCTGGTCTCAGTTTCTTCCATCCTCGCTGGCCACCTTTCGAAGCATTTGTTTGAGAGTCTGATTAAACCTCTCCACTAGACCATTGGTTTGAGGCTGATACACTGCGGTTTTCACGTGCTTTATTTTAAGTAACTTGGCCATTTCCCTGAACATCACCGAGGTGAAAGGCGTCCCTTGGTCCATCAGGACTTCCTTATGGATGCCTACTCACACAAAGACCCCTACCAATTCCTGTGCGATGGCTTTAGAAGTGGCTCAGTGCAATAGAACAGCTTTGGAATATCGGGTAACATAATCCACAAGGACTAAAATATATTTGTATTCCCAAGCTGACAGTTCTACTAAGTCGACTCCAATTCTTTCAAATTGGACATCAATCAGGGGAATGGAAATGAGAGGAGCACGGTTCCTCTTAGGAATTTGTCGCAATTGACACTCCGGGCAGGACATGCAAAAGTGACGAGCCTCCTCATTGATTCCTGGCCAATAAAATCGAAGCTTCATCCAATTAAAAAGGGCCTCCTAGGAGGTGAGTGTATGCTAATTCACAAACCTGTCACCAGAAGGTCTATGGTATTAGCAGCAACTTCTGCACCTCCCCCTTATGCTGTGCTACCTGATACAAAAGGTTGTTTTCTAAAACAAACTGAGGACCCTATGGCATGGCCGGATGAGTACGTTGGCCATTGACAAAATTGACGGCATTTTTCACAAATTTAAGGGAATCTTTATTACACTGTTTCCTTTTAAAAAAGCCGGTGTCTCTCTAAACTGATACTGTAACATGGAGAGAAGGTCAAGACTAACCTCAAGGGGCGTGGTTTCCTCTCGCTCCATCGTGGCAATGGTTGATGCTTTTTCTGCCTGTGACGGCTCAGGAATTGCCATGTTACACTGAGTGGCTGTATCATCTCTCTCCACCAGCTGATTACACTGTGTGGAGGCAGCTTGAGATGGATCATCCCTGTCTGCAATTATGCCCAAATTTGACTTCCAAATTGCTTTTAATTTTAGACCAATCCCACCCCAATATTACCGGGAATGGTGGATTCGGAATGACCTCTGCGGCTAACTTTTTTAGCGATCCATTGCAACTGATGACACAGGTGGCAGACCTGTACCATCAGGTTTCTCCGTGGATGCAGGTTAGACTAGTCTTAATTTTTAGCCACTGTTGCGGTAGCACATATCAGTAGGCAACAATGAAAATATTGCTGCCGGAATCGAATAGGGCCTCTTTTTTAAACCCATGTATAACCACCACTCCTTTATGCGGAATCACCAGGGGATTTGTCAGTGCACACCACCCTTCCTTCCCTGAGTAGCTGCGCGCCAGTGAATTTGGGGACTTCGACGAAGGCTTTGGTTTGTAGCATTGGGGCTGAATTTTTGGGACATAATCTGTCTGGGTTTTACTAAGGGACGGTTTTGCTCTCCCAGATTGTGAGACCATCCTAGATGCTTCCATAAGCTCCATGAGAGCTCTGCCATGTTTTGGAAGTGTTGTCCCCTGATCGGCAAGGTGAAATATTCTGGAAGGCTATTTAGAAGTAGGTAGCAGGCAATCTGCTCCACTATTTGAAGGGCGGTGTTTTCATTTGGCCTTAGCCAGTGCCCTATCTTTGCCCACAAGGGGAAGGCTTGTTTTTGGGGTTGCTGCTCTGCGTCTAAACTCCAGTGTTTTATCATCCTCACCTGCTGGTCTGGGGCACCCCCATATTTATCTAAGGGCTCTGCCTTGGTGGGTAGGAGGGCACTCTCTCTCTCTCGAGAGTATAATAAGCCCCCTTTGCCTCCCCCATCTGGACCAGCCCAATACTATTAGCCCTTCTCACACACTCCCCGAGGTATTTAGTTCGCCCGGTTATGTGTCTTGGGATGGAGCCTGCACCTGGTCTTTCTAAACCACAGGGCATACTCCCCACTCGGAAACTAGACCACAGTTCTTTCCCACCTGGTTAGATGTCAGGTCCTAGTTCTCCTGGGAGTCCACCATCCTGCCAACTACGGCAGTAGTCACAGACAAATAAAAGAACCCACAAAAAGGTTTGGGGCAGCCGTATATTGTTCCTGGCTGCAAAATTGATAGAATTGATATACAGATGTGTACATGATAGAGTCCAAAACAGAACTGAAGAACTGAGGTTAAATGGTGGTTTTAAGGGCAAGTCGAGGAAATGACGTTGTTGGGGCCGGAACCGGAAGTGACGTCATTAGAAGTCATCGTGGCCAGGCTAAATTTCCTGTAAGTGGTCAGCAGAGGAAAGACAGAAGAGATTAGTACACTTGACCACCCCGTGATCTAGTGTGGAATTGCCGTCATTCAGGCCCTTTAGCTGCCTCCCATGTGGAGCCCAGCCGGGACGCCCGAGGGGACCGGAGGAGGGCTGGTGCCTTCTCCCGACTTTGGGGGATCGGTGCTGGAGGCACTGGGTTCGTGCTCTACAAATATTTGTAAATAGTTGTAAATAAATATGTGTGTGGTGGAAGAAACGATGTCCGTCTGTCTGTGTCCAGGTCCCGTTCACAATATATATATATATACAGTATATATATAATAATAATCAACGAATCATTTCCTCTCCTTGACTTCATAAGGGCCTTGC
>JANRMT010052207.1:0-11972 GCA_026402145.1 Polypterus bichir lapradei | reverse complement strand
GATAACTTCACATCCAGCTTTTGAGAGTTTAAACATTCATAAACATCAAAGTGTCCACTACTGAAATCGTCACCTGTGAATGTAAGATGTTTAAGAGGCATTGGCGGTTGTCGAAAGGTATAAAATATTTGGCCATTTCGGTACACTTGAAAGCACCAACCGAACAATTCAACGGCAGCCATCAACTCACATGCAGAACCATAGGTGAAGGGCTTAAGCATTTCACTCTTCTAGTGCTCCTGTGTAGTATAATTATCTCCTGTACCGTCATCAGTCCACACCTTGAACCTGTCCCAGTCATTCAATACATAAGACACAATGTTCTTCCGGATATCAAGAGTGAACCTGATATGGCTGTGCAATATGTAACCCAGAGAATGGAAAAGGCAGGTGCCATCTCCGGGCATGGAAACCACTCAGTAAGTGACAGTTCTTTGATCGATGGTGATTACCTCGATAGACATGGTAATGGGGGTTGGAATGATGAAGGAAATGGGTACCTGAGTAATGTAAAGTAAGTGTAAAATACCTATACAATAACTATAATTGTAATAAACACACAATAAAACAGCCGTGGATTAAACAAAAAGGCTGTAGTTATCAGCAGGGAGACGTGAATCCCGTGGCGAAGCAAGGACGGCCTTATATAGGTAGGCAGGCAACAGCGTGGGAGGCGTTGGGATGGGGGACCCAACGCCGCCTCACATGGTGACCAAGCTGCAGGCTATGGACGTATATATGTACGTAAGTAGGATTCAGTTAGCATTGGGAACCCGTGTACCAAATTTCTTGAAGATGGGCCTATAAGTAACAAAGACTGTTGAAAAGTTCAATATGGCGGCCGACAGTGGCATCATACCACCGAAATAAGTACGTACATTGGTTTTGGTTAGCTCAGGGAAGCCACCTACCAAATTTCGTGAAGATGGGGCCATGAATAAGAAAGTTCAACATGGCGGACGTTGTTGACCCTTATGACCGTTACGCGTAGAATTTCGAAATTAAACCTGCTTAACTTTTGTAAGTAAGCTGTAAGGAATGGGCCTGCCAAATTTCAGCCTTCTACCTACACGGGACATTTGAGAATTAGTGATGTTAGAAAGTTCAATATGGCGGCTGACAGTGGCGTCATACCACCGAAATAAGTATGTACATTGGTTTCGGTTAGCGCAGGGAAGCTGCCTACCAAATTTCGTGAAGATTGGGTCAGCCTTCAACCTACACGGGAAGTTTAAAAAATGGTGACGTTGGAAAGTTCAATATGGCGGCCGACAGTGGTGTCATACCACCGAAATAAGTACGTACATTGGTTTCGGTTAGTGCAGGAAAGCTGCCTACCAAATTTCGAGAAGATGGGGCCATAAATAAGAAAGTTCAATATGGCGGACATTGTTGATCGTTATGACCGTTACGCGTAGAATTTCGAAATGAAACCTGCTTAATTTTTGTAAGTAAGCTGTAAGGAATGGGCCTACCAAATTTCAGCCTTCTACCTACACGGGAAGTTGGAGAATTTGTGACGTTTGGAAAATTCAATATGGCGGCCGACAGTGGCGTCATACCATCGAAATAAGTACGTACATCGGTTTCGGTTAGCGCAGGGAAGTCACCTCCCAAATTTCGTGAAGATGGGGTCAGCCTTCTACCTACACGGGAAGTGTGAAAATTGGTGACGTTGGAAAGTTCAATATGGAGGCCGACAGTGGCGTCATACCATCGAAATAAGTACATACATCGGTTTTGGTTAGCGCAGGGAAGCCGCCTACCAAATTTCGTGAAGATGGGGCCATAAATAAGAAAGTTCAACATGGCGGACGTTGTCGACCGTTATGACCGTTACGTGTAGAATTTCGAAATGAAACCTGCTTAACTTTTGTAAGTAAGCTGTAAGGAATGGGCCTGCCAAATTTCAGCCTTCTACCAAAACCCTTGTAACAGTTCTTTCTGTCTCATTTTGGAACACAGGCTCTGCATCTTATCCTCAGCTCCCCCCAAATCCATCCCCCGACAGCATAACATTATTGCCTGTCTGTCAGGTATGCTATCCTGCATTTGTTTTTCACCAGACCTTTTTGCTATACTCATGTTTCATGTTTCTAGTGAGAGCTGGATTCCGCCAGGGCTGCCCTTTGTCACCGATTCTGTTCCTATCTTTTACGGACAGAATTTCTAGGCGCAGCCAGGGCGTTGATGGGGTCCAGTTTGGTGGATTCAGGGTTAGGTCACTTCTTTATGCAGATGATGTTGTCCTGTTTGCTTCATTAGGCCGTGATCTTCAGCTCTCTCTGGATCGGTTCGCAGTTGAGTGTGAAGTGGCTGGGATGGGAATCAGCACCTCCAAATCCAAGACCATGGTCCTCAGCCAGAAAAGGGTGGAGTGCCCTCTCAGGGTTGGGAGCGAGATCCTGCCCCAAGTGGAGGAGTTCAAGTATCTCGGGTTCTTGTTCACGAGTGAGGGAAGAATGGAGCGTGAGATCGACAGGTGGATCAGTGCGCCGTCCGCAGTGATGCGGGCTCTGCATCGGTCTGTCGTGGTGTAAAAAGAGCTGAGCCATAAGGCAAAGCTCTCAATTTACCAGTCGATCTACGTTCCTACCCTCACCTATGGTCATGAGCTATGGGTAGTGACCGAAAGAACGAGATTGTGAATACAAGCGGCTGAAATTAGTTTCCTCCGCAGGGTGTCAGGGCTTTCCCTTAAAGACAGAGTGAGAGGCTCAGTCATCCGGGAGGGGTTCAGAGTAGAGTCGCTGCTCTTCCGCATCGAGAGGAGTCCGATGAGGTGCCTTGGGCATCTGATTAGAATGCCTCCTGGACGCCTCCCTGGTGAGGTGTTCCGGGCACGCCTAACCGGGAGGAGACCCCGGGGAAGACCCAGGACATGCTGGAGGGACTATGTCTCCCAGCTGGCCTGGGAACGCCTCGGGATTCCCCCGGAAGGGCTAGCAGATGTGGCCAAGGAGAGGGATGTCTGGGCATCTCTGCTGAAGCTGCTGCCCGCGCGACTGACCCGATCTCTGATAAGCAGAAGAGGATGGATGCATGGATGGATGTTTAAATACACACAATCACAAGTACCAGTAATTACTGGAGAATCTCTGTAACTTTAGTCCCGCCCAAATTGGTGAAATAAAATATAACTGACATGTTGATTTGCACTGGACTAATTTGACCTGAGCTTAATTATTAAGACCTTTTACACAAGGTAAAAGTTTCCGTAATTTTTACTGAAATATGAACGCACAGTCTGAAAAGTTACTGACAGGTTGGGGGAGCCTAAAATTACTGAGGTCCTCCAGTAATAATTTACATCACTCCCTGGTGTAAAACTAAACCCATTTGAAGAGACCTATAGTCTTGGTTATACAGTTGATTCACTTAAAACCTACATCTTAACTAAATTATCCTAAAGTAAAAAGTTCAATTTTATACATAATGTAAAAGTATAGAGTAAGCATGCATAAAAAGCATGAGTTACAAAAACTTTATGGAGAGCTGTCTATTTTACATAAAAGAATTTAAGAGTGTCTAAAATGGGAGATGAACCATATCTTAGTTGGGAAATTTGGGGCTGTATAAAAAGCTGTAGGGTTTAAAGATATTAAACTTAATGTCACATCAGATTATAGTTAATTTCATTGGATGTCTGAATGATTGTACTTTATTCAATCAATATTAAAATAGATGAAAAAAAAACTCCCAAATCTAGAAAATTGTCAACATACAACTTTTAGCATTATTTTTGGAAATTAATATTTTGAGACTTTGGGCTTCAGAGAAATCAACTCATTCAGACTTTAAATTTAGAGTTTGTTGAGAAGCTGTGAAGTGGATTTAAAGGTATACAGTAATCCCTCCTCGATCGCAGGGGTTGCGTTCCAGACCCCTCCGCGATAGGTGAAAATCCGCGAAGTAGAAACCATATGTTTGTATGGTTATTTTTATATATTTTAAGCCCTTATAAACTCTCCCGCACTGTTTATAAATATTCCCCGCAGAGTTATACAGCATAATCCCTTTGTATTCTCTTAGATATTAGGTAAGATTAATTGAAATTATGTATATAAACACACTGTTTATATACAGTAAAACCTAAATATTATTTTAAAGATATTGAGTGTCTCCGATATCACATATGTTACAGCCATTATGATAGACAGGCCACCAGCAATAAATACGTACAATGCAATAAAAAGAGTATACAGTAAATGTGTGTACAGTGACACTAAACGTACGTACATGTACTAAGCACTGTAAGAAGAAAATTAATTATGGTTACTCACCAACAATGACACGATGACTTGTCCGATAACAATGAGTTTAATTTTACTGCACAACAAAGGAGAGCGTTACAGCCCTTGTAAAGGAGCCACTTCAGGCGATTGTGTAGCACTGCCGTTGTTCTTCTTCTGGCAGTCTTCAATCCAAATCCCTAAAGCAGATTCCATCCAGACTACTGCCTTATTACATCCACTTACAACTCGTTTTGCACCCTGGTTAAAAGGACGCTGCAGCCGTAGATCTTATATTCCTTTCCTACTTTTTAAATAAAAAGAATCGTAGCCTTCAACAAATCCAAAACGTTTACCTTTTCGGCAATCGTTAACATCTTCTTCTTGCGCTTGGGCACGGCACCTGAAGCAGTAGCAGATTGTTTTGGAGCCATAATGAAGGGCTTGACTATGCACAAAGATAAACACTAAAGAGCACAACTCTTTACACAGCGAAACACGTTGATGCTGAATTAGTGAGACGAGACTTCCTGGTTAACACTGCATTCAGCACGCAGGAGCTCAACTGCGTGCTCTGATTGGTTAGCTTCTCAGTCAGGAGAACTTAACTGCGTGCTCTGATTGGTTAGCTTCTCAGCCATCCGCCAATAGCGTCCCTTGTATGAAATCAACTGGGCAAACCAACTGAGGAAGCATATACAGGAAGTAAAAAGACACATTGTCCGCAGAACCCGCGAAGCAGCGAAAAATCCGCATTATATATTTAGTTATGCTTTCATATAAAATCCGCGATAGAGTGAAGCCGCGAAAGTCGAAGCGCAATATAGCGAGGGATTACTGTAAATCAATTTAATCTTGCAATTTAAAAGTAATAAAAATGTAAAAACCCTTCAGTGGACAACCAAGTAGATGAAAAGCAAGATATTTAATGAGTTTAAATAACTAGCGTTAATCTAGGGCTTATGAGCACATGAGAGCAACAGTTAAAGTGAACTTGTTATGGATAAGAATGGTTAGAAAATTCAAAATCAAATCTAAACATTTCTTTCAACATTAATCCACTCAGAGCATGATCTGGCAAGAAATACTACAAAGATTCCAGTAGCACCCACATTTTTGTGAAGTATTTTGGCGACACAGAATTTTAATTACACTTATTATTAAAATTAATTTTTAGACTACAGAGCAAAATACACTTAAATGCTTAAAATCAAATAAATCCATTGTATCAGGTAATTTTTTCTCCAAGAGTACTATAGGATATTTGTGGTTTTTGTTGGGGGGGATAATACCATGTTAGGGAAATTTCTAAAAGGTTTAGGGTTGTAAAGCAACTGGAAATATTAAGAATCGTCTTTTAAGAGGACCTGTTTCTATACTCTCCCCACACACAGCCAGGAGGATGGTTTGAGTGGTCAAAAATATTTAAGGGTCACAGTTACAGAATTGCAAATATTAGTTGGAACTTGGGGTCAGAAAATTGTGGGGAAAAAAATTTGATCGGGCACCACCTATATAGCCACAGAATGTTTGGTAGGGTTGCCAGAAAAGCCTCCAGCATCATCAAACAATAAACTCTTAAGTTTGCCATTTGTAACTGGAACTTTTGTTGGGACTGGGTTCTATGGTCAGATGAGACAAAAATAGAACTTAATAGCTAGAAAGCTTAGGACAATGATCCAGAGCGTATTTCAGAATAAACACAAACAGATCAGTGGCAAAAACACAAAATAAAAGGTTTTACTTTGGTGATCTAGGTCAACTAACCTTAAACCTATTGGAAACCGGTGAGATGAGTTAAAAGCTGACCTCAACATCTGAATGATCTAGACAGATTCTGTATGAAGGTCTCGGATTCCTTGCCATTTTTTTGTCCAGCTTCATTAAGCATTATAGGAGAAGGCTCAGAGCTGTTACCCTGGCAGAGGAGTACTGCACAAAGTACTAAATGTAGTTGTGCCAGTAATTAGTCATTTATACCTTCTTGCATGTATTGACCCATAACACACTTGGATTTATGGGCTGTAATATCCTTAAGTAAAATGCTGAAACTCTTTTCAGGAGTCGGCTGTTTGTAGAGGCATTTTAGATCATCTAAATTCACTGTGGTTTGCATTAGAACGAAAGAAGAAAAGCAGTCATTTGACCAAGAAGCTAGTGAATGACAGCCATACAGCCACTGAAAAAATAGCTACTTGTCATAATATATCTAGGACACAGTCTGTATTTTAACTATTTTAAGCTGTATATTCACAATGGTTGACATCTGGGGTGGAAGGCTGAAGCTGTTTCTAAAAGTCAACTACATTTGATGGTAGCAAATGCTTATGAAATGCATTGAGGCTAGCTCAGTTTAGGCATTTGTTTTCTTTACAGCACAACATCAAATACTGGCTGTCCCTCTTGCTTGCCAGTTAGGCTACTTTAGCATCATTTTCCAGTTATGAAAACAAGATGTAGAAGCCAGGCTACATACTGTGAATTTACAGCAAATGGCAAAAAAATAAATAAAAACTGATTTAACCAATGCATAAAATTCATTGCTTTGAATAGTATCATATGGTTCAAAATGATCATGTATATGTTTATACATTTTCAGACATTTCTTGTGTATTTTACATTGGTTAAGTAATTAAAGAAAATGTAAATTTTTTTCACTAAAAGTGAGGTGGTTTCCATAGATTTAACTACTTTAATATATATAAATATATAATGTATATAAATATATACAGTGGTACCACGGTATACGTCCTCTTTAGAATAAGTCCAACTTGGTATATGTCCTGTTTGGACGCGAAACATTTTGCTTGGAATACGACTTGCGTGCTAGAACACCATGTGCTACCCTTGTTTACCTCTCTCGAGACAAAGTCACGACTGCCAACGAGCGACAGTGTGCCAGTTGCTAGCATTCAGTGAACAACCCGCGCTATAACTCTCTGTGAATTTTCATGTGTGTGGTATAGCGGGTCCACAGCTCCTGTCAAAGGCCAGTTTTAAAATAAATAATCACCGTGCTCGCGGCTTGGTGAGGGGGCATGGTGGTTGTGTGGCTGAAGCGGTTCTCAGGGTGATTCGCGATGTGGGCGTTTCTCACCTAAGTGCACAGGTGAGAGACCATCCACATTTGTGATTGTTCCTGGGGCTGCTGATTTCAGCTGTCATGCCCTCTTGATAAATAGAAGCACGAGTCGGCTAGAAGGGGAGGAAAAAGAAAGAACAGATGGATGGAAGTAGGCAGAGTGAAGGTCAGCTGCAAGTAGGGCGACTCCTTTGTTGAGAAGCCCAGACGGGGAAGCAGGGGGTGCCGCCAGGTAATAAGGCACCGGGCTTCTTGTTGTGTTTTTTATTTTTTTATTTAAAAGAATGCTTCCTGCTGTATTTTAATCTCATTTTTACGAAGTCTTTTTTTCTATTGTTTTTAACCTCCATGTTTCACTTCTGATTTTATGGATTTATTTATTGGAACTTTGGACACTGCACTTTAATTTGAACACCTTGTTTTGTTGATTGTTTTTATAAAAGCACTTTGCACTTTTTCACCATCATGTGCTTTGTTGTGCCGTACTGCTAAGCTCATCGGTAACATTACTGACGGTGTTGGGTTCAAGGGCTCCCGGACAGCAGATGGGAGCATACAGCAAACCTGCATCGTCACAACGTGATTTTGTGTTTTTTCATGTAAATTTGAATTGATTGTTGAAAACTATGAAGGTGACATGCGTATCCGGGTCATGGCTGCTGCATACCGTATGCCGAGAACGACGGTATCTACGATTGTGAAAAACGTTATTAAAAAATGAAGTTAAATTTTCATTTATTTCATCTAATTGCTTTAGTATTTATCCATTTTAGTATTAAGCAGTGTTTAAATTGTATACATTCTCATCAATTATAATATGCCAATAACAATAGGATTTTTTTTCATGGGAACGGATTAATCTTTTTCCCATTATTTCTTATGGGAAAAATTTATTTGGTATACGTCCTGTTTGGTATAAGTCCAAGGACCTGGAACGGATTAAGGACGTATACCGAGGTACCACTTGTATGTCCAAATATATAACATGTTTACTTCAGTTCAGTCTCTTTTCCTTTACAGTTTTAGAGTTGTAATTGGGAAAAGGCGGTTAAAAAAATCAGCAAGATCAAAAGTGATTATGTTAACTTTAATTTTTCATTATTTGTTTTTACTAAATATTTCTGTATTTGGATCTTTTTCTTGTGAATGTTATAAATGTCATACTTTATATACAAATTTGTCATGTGCCTATTTTTGTACTTGTATAAGATTTTTGCAGCTTGAATTTATATGTACAGTAAAAACTCTTATTTTCAGACTTCTTGCTTGAAAGGTTCTTATTTTTATTATGTTTTAGTCTAGATTTTTCCATATTTTAACTTTGCAGTGGATTGATTTGGGGGAATTATAACACCTTTTTTTGTTGTGTGTTTTTTTTTTTTCTGTTCCTTTCAGTCATCTTCTTGTACTGCTTCCTTGGTGCTTGAGATGCTGAACTTCCTCATGGATGCCATTCAGACCAATTTCCAGCAGGCATCTGCTGTTGGCAGCAGTAGTCGAGCCCAGCATGCCCTAAATGAGTTACACACCATTGAGAAAACTGTGGAAATGACTGACCAACTCATGGTAGGCAGCATGCTCCGTCACAGAGTGCTGGGATGGGCCAAAACTGAGAAATTAATTTTCTTATTGACCTCTTCTGTGGATAGGTACCCACTCTTGGCTCACAGGAGGGAGCCTTTGAGAATGTGCGCATGAATTACAGTGGAGATCAGGGCCAAACAATCCGGCAACTTATCAGTGCCCATGTTTTGCGCCGAGTTGCCATGTGTGTCCTATCTTCTCCTCACGGAAGGCGCCAACACTTGGCAGTTAGTCATGAAAAAGGCAAGGTAGGGTGCTTGTGAAATTTTCTTTCATAATTTCAAGCTTTTCAAATTAAATGTTTTTATCTTGTGTCATAGTAGGTTTTAAACTGAGAGGTAGAATGAGAGAAATTGTTAGAAATCTAAAATGATTATTATTCAATGAACACCTTTCTTCAATGGATATGTCAAAGCATTGCTTAAATTTGAAAATTAGAACCCCTTTAGCTATTTGGCATTGTTTTTTTCCCTGATACAATTATAGATCACAGTACTGCAGTTATCAGCCTTGCTGAAACAGGCAGACTCCAGCAAGAGGAAACTCACACTGACACGGCTGGCATCTGCACCTGTACCTTTTACTGTGCTCAGTTTAACTGGAAATCCCTGTAATGAAGATTACTTGGCTGTCTGTGGACTGAAGGTAAGCATCGGGGCCTCATGTATAAAGGTGCATACGCACAGAAATGTTGTGTAAGAATGTATCCATGTTCAAATCGCGATGTATAAAACCTACACTTGGCGTAAAGCCACACACATTTCCACGGTACCCCATACCATGTCATACGCAAGTTCTCCACTCGGTTTTACAGACTGGCAGCACCCCGCGTCAAAGCAGTGCTACTGTTCCTGTGTGGTTACTCTTTATTTTCCTGACGCGGCTTTATAAATACACTGAAACTAACTGCATATTGTTTATTAGTGTAATGCATCTGATTGTAATTAACTTGTAACAATATAATGGTCCAGGGAATAGCCATAATAATCCAAATACCATAACTGCTTTAGCGTTGTTACTCTCACTGCACCTTTTTTTCTTCTTTCAGCTGATCCCGTTAGGTGTTGCCACAGCGGATCATCTTTTTCCATATTACTCTCACTGCTCCACTCAAAGTATTTATATCACTGTATCTGAGTGGAGAGTCACAGCAGCAGCTGATCAGAAAGAGAATTATCGGTATACAGCATCAAGCACATGCTGCCTCAGCCACGGCAAAACGCTTCAGAGACTTTCCTGTACGGATCTCGCGGTTCAGAAACAGTTTCATCCCAAGAACTTTAAACAATCAATCAGTCCATCAAGTGCTCCTTGTAGAACTGTTTGTACTTATAAGTACAATCACCTCACTGTAAACTTGCACTACAGTTATAATATTGCACAACCTGCACCACTTTATAAAGAGCGTATTTACATATGATGACGATAACATTTTTAAGATGAAATGCAGCAAAATACAGTGGGACCTCGGTTCATGACCATAATTCATTCCAAAACTCTGGTCATAAACCGATTTGGTCGTGAACCGAAGTAATTTCCCCTATAGGATTAATGTAAATACAATTAATCTGTTCCAGACCGTATGTAAATAAATATTTTTAAGATTTAAGATTTTTAAGCACAAATATAGTTAATTACACCATAGAATGCACAGCGTCATAGTAAACTAAATGTAAAAACATTGAATAACACTGAGAAAACCTTGAACAACAGAGAAAACTAACACTGCAAGTGTTTGCATTATAGCGCTACGAACCGCTCGCTAAAAACACTTTTTTTAAATGAGTTTTAAGCACAGGGAAAAAAATTAACATTTAAAAAATCCGTAATTTAATAAACTACCAAGTAAAGTAACATTGCAACAATGTACGCTATGAACCGATCTCTGTAAACAGAAGTGAAGGGAAGGTTAAAATCCAATAGAAAAAAGTCTTCATTAAATACAACGAGGTTAAAACAATGCTCGGATCTGTCTCTTTAAAAACAAGCCTGGTGCATTCTTTAACTGCCTTCTCGGCCTTATGCGTCCAGCTGTCTCTCTCATGTGTTTGTGTGTGTGTGTCTCTCTCTTTCTCGCGTGCGCGCGCCTGTGTCTCTCTCTTTCTTGCGTGCGTGTCTGTGTCTCTTTCTCACGTGCGTGCGTGCGTGTGTGTGTCTGTGTATCTCTCTCGCATGTGTGTGTCTCTCTCGCGTGCGTGTCTGTGTCGCGTGTGTGTGTCTCTCTCTCTCTCTCTCTCTAGCTCGCTGCACAGGGAATGCACAGGGAGAGACTGAACACGTGCAGAAATCATCGGCGCGCACAAACCGAAAGGGAAGCTGGCTTGTTCGTATACAGAGTCTGTGGTTGTGAACAGATGCAAAAGTTTGACGAACTTTTTGGTCGTAAACCGATTTGTACGTGTTCCGAGACGTTCGTGAACCGAGGTTCCACTGTATGTTGATTATATCTATACTAATAAACGGCAAAGCCCTCACTCACTCACTCACTCATCACTAATTCTCCAACTTCCCATGTAGGTAGAAGGCTGAAATTTGGCAGGCTTATTCCTTACAGCTTCCTTACAAAAGTTGGGCAGGTTTCATTTCGAAATTCTACGCGTAATGGTCATAACTGGAAGCTGTTTTTCTCCATTTACTGTAATGGAGTTCAGATGGAGGGGCGGAGTTCGTATGACATCATCACGCCTCTCACGTAATCACGCATTACGTAGAAAGCCAGGAAGAGCTACAAAACGCGCTTTAGAAAACATGCATTATATAATTAAGAAGGCAGCGAAACAATTAGAAGCGAGCGACTGACATATAAAACCATATTCAGCAGCTCACGTGAACTGACGCAGTGCGCAGACAAAAAGTAACGGTTCCAAAGAGTGCTGAACAAAAACTGAATTACACTGCTACGCTCAAATAGATAAACCACACGCCGTGGCGCGATACTAAAGCATTCGACTGTAGCGCCCACGTCCGAGGTTCGATTCCCGAGAGGGGATGCACTAAGTATGTACGCGCGCTTCTCGATTTATTTTTACCTCGCATCCCCTTAGTTTGAGACGTATGAAAACGCATGCGGTTAA
>JANRMT010052200.1:0-14167 GCA_026402145.1 Polypterus bichir lapradei | reverse complement strand
GATGATTGGGTGTTAGCGGTTCCAGATCATTAGGATCGTTAGATGTCTCTGTAAGGGGTCTGTTATTAAGTATTGATTCCACTTCGCACATCAGTGTATGAAGATTTTGATCATCGAGTGTTTGTTGGTTTAGTGTCGAATTTAAAATCTTTCTTATACTTCTGATTTGTCTTTCCCAAACTCCGCCTTGGTGAGAGGCTGATGGTGGGTTAAAAATCCACTTTGATTTCTCTTCGCATCATTTCGTTGCCGATTTTTTCGTGTTCCAAATTTTTTGTGGCTTCTCGTAGCTCTCTTTCTGCTCCAACAAAATTTGTTCCATTATCTGAGCGCATGATTTTAACCCGGCCCCTTTCTACTCTTAAATCTGAGAATCGCTTGGATACAGGAATCCGTGTCTAAATTGTGTGCAATCTCAATGTGCGCAGCTCTAGTTGTTAAACAGGTGAAAATTACTCCATACCTTTTGACTAAGCTTCGTCCTCTTTTGACAAAAAAAGGTCCAAAATAATCGACTCCAACATTAGTGAATATGAGGGGCCAAACAGGCCAAAAATAATATATTTCTGTGTGTAATCTATTGGTTTATGTGTGAACACTATTGGTTTATGAATATTTACTATCGGTTTGCGTGCATACATAATTGGTTTGCCTACATACAATACTGGTTTCATTCATATGAACTATATTGGTTCGTGTTCGTATATTATCCGTTTTACGTGCATATTACTGGTTTGCATATGAACTATATTGATTTGCGTGTGTATATCACTGGTTCCAGTACGTTTGTTATTGGTTTGTGAGTGAACTGCATTGGTTTACGCTTGCGTGTTATCGGTTTGCGTATGAATTATATTGGCTTGCGTCCTGTGACGGTCTAACAATGGATTTGCGTTTGCACTATATTGGTTTCATGCACGTCTTATACTGGTTTCATGTGGGTAACCTGTCGATTTTGCGCTTGAACTCTATTGGTTGTATGTGTGCACTATGTCGGTTTCGCGTATGAAATATATTGGTTATGCGTGCGCACCCTATCGCAATTTTGTGTATGAACTATATCGGTTCTGCGTGTGAACTATATTGGTTGTTCACGTGATCATCAGAGGAAATGGGCGGGGCAAGAAACAGGAACTCAAGTGCTGGTAGAATCATGGAGAGTAAAGATAAGTGTCTAGGAGACGCATCTGCGTTTAAACGGCACTATATATTTTTTCCGCACCATACGATTGCGAAAGGACTTGGTGGTAATTATTACTATTTAACAGAATCTACCCTTGAGTCTGTAATGAACTCAAGGGTTAAGTTAGGTATGTATTCGGCCGTCTTCTTATTCGGTCCCATCTACATTGCTTGCAATCCGCAGCTGTACTTGTCCACACAGTATTTGCAAAACAGTTACTTATTCTAAAGGCAAAATATTCAACATTTACGATTGACGTCTTTATGCAACATAACATTTAGTTACTACTAGTTAGATTTATTATGCCAGGCGACCCCGCACCGCGCAGCACAGACAGGTGAAGTGACTTGCTCAGGATCACACAGTGTCAGTCTCAGGACTTGAACCCGCGAACAAAGGGTTGAAAGTTCAAAGCCCTAACCGCAATGCTTGCACATCTATAACGTGTATATTAATTGACTAAATGTGTCCATTCTTTGAAAAGCTAAACATTTAACATTTAGGACCTGCATGGGTCAGTTACATCATATTGGGCCACCTTACCTTTCACAGTTTTATGAAAGGATAGATGCGTTTTTTTAAGATGCAGCGGAGTTTTGCTCTGCCCAGTGCGTGTATCAGGGTGAAACTGACAATGTATTCCCACTTCAATATCAGATAAATGGGATTTAATTTGATATTTAATGGGCACTGTGAAGTGTTAAATGACGTTGGGCCACCTTAATTTTCATAGTTTTGTGACATTGACGTATATAAACTTGTCCAGGACAGATTCATTTGTTAAATTAGAGTCTAACAATTTTAACCCGTGCAGGACCAAAATGTGGAATATTTATTTTTTCAAATAATGGATCAGTCTGCCAATTAATGTACACACTGTGGAATATTTTGCCTTGCTGTTATAATAGAATAAGAAGCCACTTTGCAAAAGCTGTGTGAATAAGTAGCTGACTGCAAGCTTATCCTGGGAGTAACTGAGAGTGAATAAAATGCCAGCCGAATGCGTACCTAACTTCAGCCCTGTGATCATTTCAGAATTAAGGGAAAGTACTGGTAAAAAGAATTACCACCAAGCCCTTTCACAAACATACAGTGACGTGCAAAAGTATTCAATCCCTTTAAAAGTCATCCTAATTTTCTGCATGACAAAAGATTTGTCCACATATTTATCCTTTTGGTATTTTTAATGCAAAACTCTTGTGCTGTAACAAAACATGATTAAACTCCAAATAACTTAACTAAAGGAAAACTCCAAAGTGATTGTTTGCCTAAGTATTCAAGCTCAACATATTCATACTTTGTCAAGAACCTTTTTGCTGCAGTAACAGCCTTCATTCTTTTGGGGTATGTAAATATGTCCCAGTTCTGCACATTACTCAGGCGTGATTCTTCCCTATTCTTCTTGGCATGATTTCTAGGTACCCTCTACTGTATGTTGGTGGGATGGTATCTCTGAACAGAAGTTTTCAAACAGTTCCCCATATTCTCAACAGGGTTAAGATCAGGGCTTTTACTTGGCCATTCTGAAACATTCACCTGTCTGTTTTTGAGCCATCCCAGTGTCACTTTGGTCTAATGCTTAGGGCCATTGTCATCTTGAAAGATGAATCTTCTCCCGAGCTTTAAATTCATAGCAGACTGGAACGAGTTCTCCTGCAATATTGTGTGGTATTTGTGCCCATCTATTGTCCCTTCAACTCTGACAAGATTCTCAGTCCCAGCACATGAAAACATCCCCATAGCAAGATGTTGCCACCACCATATTCCACTGTAGGTCTGGTGTTTCTTGTGGCATGGCCAGTGTTTGTTTTACACCACACAATTTGCACCTCTTTGAAGTCTGAGAAAAAAGTTCTATTTTGGTTTCATTTGACCATAAACCCTTCTCCCCACATTTAACTGGAAAAACGCCACAAGTGCTTTTATGTGGACCATCTTAAGGAATGGCTTCTTTCTTGCCATCCTCCTGTAGAGGCCTGTTTAATTGAGAGCTCTTGAAATTGTGGACCCCTGCACCTTCACTCCAGTTTCAGCCACAAAGCATTGCAAACATCTGAGAGTGACGGTTGGATTTCTAGTCTCCTCTCTCACCAGTTGATGTCTAACTCTGATGTTCAGTCTTGAGGGACGGCCTGTTCTAGTGAGAGTCAGGGTGTCGTGATGAACCTTCCACTTTCTGATGATGGATCCAGCAGTGCGCAATGGGACATTCAAACTCTTGATATTTTTATAATTATTTCTTGCTACCTTGTGCATTTCAATAACTTTGTTTCTCACATCAGCAGAATGCTCCTCTCTCTTCATTTTTTCAGTGACTGTCCACCAAAGACTACGGCCCCTACGAAGGTGGCTTTTTATATCCAGAGAGAAAGCAGCACCTCATTATGTTTAATATGACTGTCAAATGTCTGCCACCTTTGTAATTAATTTGTCATTGGTGTAAACCTGGAGCTTCCAAAGCACAGCGGTTTAAACACTTAAGTAAACACTAACTTTGGAGATTTTCTTCTTCAATTAAATGTCTACATAAAATGGTTTGACTTTGGAAATGTTTTGTTACAGCATAAGAAAAAATACTGAATGAATAAATATGTGTACAAATATTTTGTCTTGCATAAAATTATGACAACTTTCAAGGGGATTGAATACTTTTTCACACCACAGTATGTTTGTGAAAGGGTTTGGTGGTAATAATTTTTAAGTTAGATGCGCATTCAGCTGCCTTTTTATTCACTTCTAGCTTCATTAAGTATAAGCTTGCAGTCAGCTACTTATTCACAAACCAGCTTCTTCTTCTATATTAACAGCAAGGCAAAATATTCTACAGTATGTACATTAATCCGCAAACTGATCCATTATTTGAAAAAAATAAATATTCCAGATTTTCAACCAAAGCTTGAACGGGTTGAAAATGTTAAACTCAACTTTAACAATGGAATCTGCCCTGGACAAGTTTATATTACGCCAATTAATATACAAGTTGTAGATGTGCAAGCATTGTGGCGTAGTGTTTAAGACTGCACTTTTAAACTGAGTTCAAGTCCTTATAATGACACTATGTGACCATAAACAAGTCACTCAACCTGTCTGTGCGGCGCGGGGGGCACTGGGCGAATGTAACCAGTAGTATCTAAATGTTGTATGTTGCATAAAGGCGTTTGTAAATGTAGAATATTTTGCCTTCAGAATGAATAACTGGTTTCAAAAGTTGTGTGAAAAAGTACTGTGGCCGGGTGCTAGCAAACATGATCCTGGAATCAAATAAGAAGACGGCCCAATACGTACCTAACTTCAGCCTTGTGTTCATTACAGACTCAAGGGTAGATTCTGTTAGATAGTAATAATTACCACCAAGTCCTTTCGCAAACGTATTGTGCAGAAAAAAATATATAGTGCCGTTTAAACGCAGATGCGTCTTCTAGACACTTGTCTTTACACTCCATGACTCTACCGGCCCTTGAGTTTCTTTTTCTTGCCCCGCCCATTTCCACTGAAGATCACGTGAACAACCAATATAGTTCACACGCAGAACCGATATAGTTCATACACAGAGTTGCGATAGGGTGCGCACGCATAACCAATATGTTTCATACGCGAAACCGACATAGTGCACACATACAATCAATAGAGTTCAAGCGCAAAATCGACAGGCTACCCACATGAAACCAGCATAAGACGTGCATGAAACCAATATAGTGCATACGCAAATCCATTGTTAGACCGACACAGAACAAAAACCAATATAGTTCATACGCAAACCGATAACATGCAAGCATAAACCAATGCAGTTCACTCACAAACCAATAACAAATCGTACTGGAACCAGTGATATACACATGCAAATCAATATAGTTCATATGCAAACCAGTGGTATGCACGTACAAACGGATATAGTTCACGCACAAACCGATAATATACGGTCACGAACCAATATAGTTCATATGAATGAAACCAGTATTGTACGCACGCAAACCAATTAAGTATGCATGCAAACCGATAGTAAATATTCATAAACCAATAGTGTTCACACGTAAACCAATAGATTACACACAGAAATATATGATTTATGGCCTGTTTGGCCCCTCATATAGTGAAAGGCTTTTTGTTGGGTGCTAGACGATCTTCTGGCAAATCTGCCATTTTTTGCTCACCCGCTTTCGCATTGTATCTTCTGCACGTAGTACACTTCGAAATAATTTTTCTAATGGCTGCGTTTGCCTGAGGTATCCAGTATTTTTGACGTAGTTCTGCTAACAAATAATTACGTCCACAGTGTCTATGTTCTTGGTGAAGGTGTCTGATTAAAAGTGTAGCGATATGCGAGTTTTTATGAACTATTGCTGGGTGCTTGGCTTCCCTTGGCATAGCTGATTTGCTGAGTCTTCCTCCGACTCTTAATATTCCTTCTTGTAGAATTGGATCCAGTTTAATGATTTTACTGCTTTTCTTTATAGGCCGATTTTTACTTAGTGCTTTAACTTCTTCTGGGTAAGCTTGTACTTGACTTAGGCGAATAAGCTCATTTTCTGCTTTAGACAAGTCATCTAGAGACAGTGGTTTTAGTCTCATTATTGATTTGTATTCCTTCATATGTTTCGCGATCAGCGTCTTTTGTTTTTCTGGGCTATGTCCAGATTGGCTAACTGTATATTGAATTGCCTTTCTCTCTTCTTTCAAACGCATTAGCACTTCTTTAAACTTAAGGAACCAAGCTATTGTTTTCTTTAATTTATACCATTCTGAGTAGTACTCTATAAGTCTTTTTACCGGTTCAGTTTTTTCTTCTACACATGCAAAATTTGCTACATACCTTTTGATTTCCGGATCGTCGCTAGTAGACAAGTCCACCTCATCCGGTCTCTTAGGCCATTCGTGTTCTGGCTGTAGTAAGAAATTCGGGCTTTGTATCCAAGTTTTACTTTTGAAGAAGCTTTTTATTGTCAAACCTCTTGATGCCTGATCCGCAGGATTTTGCTCAGATGCGACATACCTCCATTGCGAGGGTTGTGTGTGCTCTCTTATCAGTGCGATTCTGTTGGCAACAAAGGTTTTGTAGCGTGCACTTTCATTTGCGATGTACC
This sequence comes from Polypterus bichir lapradei, assembly GCA_026402145.1. Taxonomy (NCBI): domain Eukaryota; kingdom Metazoa; phylum Chordata; class Cladistia; order Polypteriformes; family Polypteridae; genus Polypterus; species Polypterus bichir. The sequence continues at coordinate 7,903 of JANRMT010052200.1, read as the reverse complement.
TTAGTACTGTGGTGCTGTCAGTCCAAAAGATTGACTCTTACAGGGGAATCTGCAGTTCTCGTTTTAACATTTTGTCCATTTTGACTGCAATCACTGCTGCTGTAAGTTCCAATCTTGGTATAGTGACAGATTTTAGTGGTGCAACTCTGGATTTCCCCATTAAAAATGAACAATGTCTCTCATTTTCTTTGTTAGTCAATAGGAGGTAGGAAACAGTGCCATACCCGTTTTCTGAAGCATCTCCAAAATGATGCATTTGTGCGGTCGTTATTTGACCAAATCCAGGCGGTTTAAAGCACCTGACTACATTAAAATCCACAAGTAGCTGTAAATCGTCCATCCATTTTTTCCATTGCCGAACGTACTTAGCTTCCACTTCTTGATCCCAAGCATATTTTTCTTTACACAGTTTGGCAGGCAATATGACTGGCGCTAAAAATCCAAGTGGGTCATATATTGAACTGACCACTGACAGAATGCCACGTCTTGTAGCAGGCTTATCTTGCAGCTTTACCTGGAACTTGAAACTGTCAGTCTGTGTGCACCATTGAACACCCAAGGCTCTTTCAACTGGTAACAGATTATGGCTTAAGTCCAAGTATTTTTGATTAGACAATTTCTTGACATCTTTTTCTTTAGGGATGTTCTCCCTTTTCACTTGTACCGAGTTCAGTGTGTACACTTCTGGTGAATCATAAAATGTATTTTCTTCTATCCCACAGACTTGTAACTCCGTTAAGACTATACACTTTACTGATTTCTGACTGTTTACTGTGTCTCTTTCTACAGCGCTGATGTAGATGTGTGACTTTCTTCCAGAAAGATTTACCTGCTTTTGCAGACTTTCAATGCAAAATGTAGCTGAGCTGTCAGAGTATTTTAGAGCCGAGGTTTCTACACATTTTTCACTCGTTTCGGACTTAACTTGAACTGGAGTCACAGCTAAGACACACTCTTTACCGGCCCCGGTGTCAGTACAAGTCTCTAGCGGTTCAACAGAAATATGGGCAAAAGAAATGTTTTTCTCTTCCAACATAACGTTCTCCTCTTTAGGAGGTGTGGCTTTATCGTCGGTGCCTTTTTCCTTATTCATATGCAGAATTACTGGATGTAACTGAGAGCATATTTGGCATTTAATCTTTTCTTCACTGTCTTTACTAAAATGTCCTTGTTTAAGGCACTTAAAGCATAAGTCTTTAGATTTCAAAAAGTCAATTTTACTTTCATAAGTTAATGTCTGAATTCCATTGCATTCTTTAAGATCGTGATTTTCATTGCAAAAAAGACAGTGCTTACCGCTTGTACGTCCAGCCGTCTCCGCCGTTTTGACTGAGGTGTCTATCCATTTTTTCGTCCGCTGTAGAAAAGTTTGTAACAAAGCTGCTTTCTCTCGGGACGCTTTTCAAAGGATTCTTCTCTTGGTCAGTTTTGTCCTTTTTCTTCTTGAAGGTATGGCTTTGTGGAGCTGAGCTGTACACGGGATCTAAAGCTGATGTTGGCTGTTCGTTAAGAAAGTTCACTGGATCGGCGAGAGGTGTTCGCCTGCTCTCCGTACTTTCAATACTCTGTACTTTGCATTGCCACGGTGCTAGTAGGTCTTGAGGAGGTTTGGAGACTTTAGTTAGGAAGGTTATCCTTACTTTCAAATCGTTGTCCGCTTTGTAAGTCGGGCATAATATTTATACATTCGCCAAGAAAGATCGCATTATCGTTCTGTTCTTCTCCATCGTTTGGCTTTATTTACGATCGCCCTTTGTCTTTTCTCATATAAGCATCGGCTTTCTGTAGCTGGTTTCCATAGAGACTTTCGAGTTTCTTTCTGGCCTTTTGATAACCTTCTAACGGTGACAAGTGTTTACAGTTTTTAACAATCTCGTGAGGTGAACCTTTAGTAAACTGTGCCAATAGGTCCAATTTATCTTGCGGATTCTCTATCGCCTCATCGATAGCTCGGTCAAATGCTCTTATAAAGTTTATATAAGTCAATGGATCGCCTTCAAATACTGGGATCTTTTTATGGGGTACATTAGGTGCTTGTGTCTTATACTGTTGTTCTTTCTGTTGAGGAGGCGCTTCATTTTGTTGCTGATAAGGCGGTTGCTGGGGATTATTTTTACTTTCATTCGTATTTGAAAAATTGTAACTGTTCACATCTGGCGGCTTTTCAAATTTCACCTCTGGTTTCTGACTCAGTCTATTAGGACTGCGATTGCGCCCTTTAAGTGCTTTTAATTTCGCTTCGGATTCTGCGATAGCTGCCTCCAATTTTAATTGATCTCTTTTAGCTTTCAATTGAGCTTCTTCAGCTTCTCTTTTAGCTCTTATCTGCATTTCCTCAGCTTTTCTCTTAGCTTTTAACTGCATTTCTTCCATATCTAGAGCCTGTTGCTTTCTTTGATTCTCCGCTTTAGCCAACAGTACGGCGTGTGCTGCCTCTTGAGTTCTGATGGCGCTCATAGAAGTCCCGGCTGAACTTGTACTACGTTTAGATTTTGCGGAGATTTGGGAGGCTTTGGCTGAATTTGCCGCCGAACTTATATGACTTTTACTTTGAATGGAAACCTGTGAGACAAATCTTCTGGAGAGACGTCAGGAAAGTCATTCGTAGTTCAGTAATCCTTGAATTGGTTAGCCGTAAAGTCGGGCTGCTGGTTGAAGCTTATACTTTGACGTACTTCAAAAACCCATTCCATCGTATTTTCCGAAAATGTGCGAAAAATTTCCATTTTAGCATCAAAGTCCTTTTGTAGCATTTTCCGTATATCTTCTTTGCTCTGGAGGGATAAGAGTTTGTCACTTAACCTTTTATATTCCATTCTCTGGTTAAAGAACGAGTTCTCGATGATCGATTTTATAGTTTCGCAGTTAAATTCATTTTTTTGAAAATCTTTCACGGTCTTCATCACACTAGATAATTGTTTGTATTTGCAGTCCATTTCGGATTGAAGTTTAGTTGTTAATGAATTGGATGGCTTTATGTCGTCATCAAGATGATCTTCCATTGGAACATCGTGATCGTCGTGACTTCCACTCACGCCACTGTTACTTTCAATGGGGGTTCGAAATGTTCTCTGGCTCCCGGACTCAGATGCCATGGCGTTGAAAATGCAGACTTGCTTTCTTTTAATCCAAAGCAATTTTAAACTTTCAGTCCTAGGCAGGTTCAGATCTTAAGCAGGTTTCAAAACGTCAGGCAGGTTTTTTAACTTTAGTGTAGCTGCCAATGTGTAAGGCGAAGTCAGGCACGGGTAAGACGCGTGTCAAAGAAATCTCAAAGTCCAAAAGTTCGTTTACAAATATTTAGTGAAAGTTAAAATCAAATAATCCACACAAGAATGAAAAGAAAAATAGTTACACACATAGAATAAAGGCAAAAAAAGGGAAAAAATGTATCTTCTATAGACTTAGTTTTTCTTAAGAAGCTTTGGTTATTTCTGTACTTAAAAGTTCTTAATTTCTTCTTCTGTATGCCTTAAACATACGGTTCAACACTTAAATCTTTGATTTTAAGAGTTACTTCACACTCAAAAGGCCCGTAGACCGTTGGCACATTGACATGTACCGAGGCACGTTCACGTGCGCACGAACGTGAGCACAAACAAGGACACGGTTAAAAAACCGTATGCCTCTGTACCTTACACAAGGCAAGGCTAGACTCTAACTAAAGAACATTGTTTACTCAAAAACCGTTAAGAAATGACAGGAAAATACCAACTTAATTCTAATCACGGGGGTTATAGGAACCTCCCATATTTTATGCATTATCATCTAATAAATATTCATATATTTTTTAGAACTAGGAAAATGGCTCTTACATATCCGCCCCTAATTGTTTATGCTAGGGCAGAAATCAATTACTTAACTTTACTTAATAAGAGCCTTCATTACTTCACTTTACCAAACTTAAAACAAACTTTAAGAAGCTTAACTTAGTTTCTACTATAAAAACACAAACACTAAACTTAAGAAACTTTATAGCTTAAACTCTAATGTATAAACACAGGCACTAAATTTAAAAGGCTTTAAAGTTAGACATGTAAAAGAAAAATGAGTCATTTTAATTATTTAATGCCTCCTGGATCAGGCACAGTTTGCTCACGGGTCTGTCCAGTGTACTGTTTTTGGTTTGCACACAAACTCTTCTGACGGCACCTTTGGCATCTGGCATTGTCTTGATGACTCGACCCATTACCCAGGAAATGCGAGGTGTAGCTTTATCCACAATTAGAACGATGTCTCCCTGTTTAAAGTTTCTTTTTGGTGTAAGCCATTTTTGACGTTCCTGAAGTATTGGCAAATACTCTTTAGTCCATCTTTTCCAAAACAAATCAGCCATGCATTGAATTTGTTTCCAGCGTTTTCTTGAATATGATTCGTTTTTTGAAACAAGTTCAGGTGGCATTTCGGGTTCAGTGTCCAACAGCAATAGATGATTGGGTGTTAGCGGTTCCAGATCATTAGGATCGTTAGATGTCTCTGTAAGGGGTCTGTTATTAAGTATTGATTCCACTTCGCACATCAGTGTATGAAGATTTTGATCATCGAGTGTTTGTTGGTTTAGTGTCGAATTTAAAATCTTTCTTATACTTCTGATTTGTCTTTCCCAAACTCCGCCTTGGTGAGAGGCTGATGGTGGGTTAAAAATCCACTTTGATTTCTCTTCGCATCATTTCGTTGCCGATTTTTTCGTGTTCCAAATTTTTTGTGGCTTCTCGTAGCTCTCTTTCTGCTCCAACAAAATTTGTTCCATTATCTGAGCGCATGATTTTAACCCGGCCCCTTTCTACTCTTAAATCTGAGAATCGCTTGGATACAGGAATCCGTGTCTAAATTGTGTGCAATCTCAATGTGCGCAGCTCTAGTTGTTAAACAGGTGAAAATTACTCCATACCTTTTGACTAAGCTTCGTCCTCTTTTGACAAAAAAAGGTCCAAAATAATCGACTCCAACATTAGTGAATATGAGGGGCCAAACAGGCCAAAAATAATATATTTCTGTGTGTAATCTATTGGTTTATGTGTGAACACTATTGGTTTATGAATATTTACTATCGGTTTGCGTGCATACATAATTGGTTTGCCTACATACAATACTGGTTTCATTCATATGAACTATATTGGTTCGTGTTCGTATATTATCCGTTTTACGTGCATATTACTGGTTTGCATATGAACTATATTGATTTGCGTGTGTATATCACTGGTTCCAGTACGTTTGTTATTGGTTTGTGAGTGAACTGCATTGGTTTACGCTTGCGTGTTATCGGTTTGCGTATGAATTATATTGGCTTGCGTCCTGTGACGGTCTAACAATGGATTTGCGTTTGCACTATATTGGTTTCATGCACGTCTTATACTGGTTTCATGTGGGTAACCTGTCGATTTTGCGCTTGAACTCTATTGGTTGTATGTGTGCACTATGTCGGTTTCGCGTATGAAATATATTGGTTATGCGTGCGCACCCTATCGCAATTTTGTGTATGAACTATATCGGTTCTGCGTGTGAACTATATTGGTTGTTCACGTGATCATCAGAGGAAATGGGCGGGGCAAGAAACAGGAACTCAAGTGCTGGTAGAATCATGGAGAGTAAAGATAAGTGTCTAGGAGACGCATCTGCGTTTAAACGGCACTATATATTTTTTCCGCACCATACGATTGCGAAAGGACTTGGTGGTAATTATTACTATTTAACAGAATCTACCCTTGAGTCTGTAATGAACTCAAGGGTTAAGTTAGGTATGTATTCGGCCGTCTTCTTATTCGGTCCCATCTACATTGCTTGCAATCCGCAGCTGTACTTGTCCACACAGTATTTGCAAAACAGTTACTTATTCTAAAGGCAAAATATTCAACATTTACGATTGACGTCTTTATGCAACATAACATTTAGTTACTACTAGTTAGATTTATTATGCCAGGCGACCCCGCACCGCGCAGCACAGACAGGTGAAGTGACTTGCTCAGGATCACACAGTGTCAGTCTCAGGACTTGAACCCGCGAACAAAGGGTTGAAAGTTCAAAGCCCTAACCGCAATGCTTGCACATCTATAACGTGTATATTAATTGACTAAATGTGTCCATTCTTTGAAAAGCTAAACATTTAACATTTAGGACCTGCATGGGTCAGTTACATCATATTGGGCCACCTTACCTTTCACAGTTTTATGAAAGGATAGATGCGTTTTTTTAAGATGCAGCGGAGTTTTGCTCTGCCCAGTGCGTGTATCAGGGTGAAACTGACAATGTATTCCCACTTCAATATCAGATAAATGGGATTTAATTTGATATTTAATGGGCACTGTGAAGTGTTAAATGACGTTGGGCCACCTTAATTTTCATAGTTTTGTGACATTGACGTATATAAACTTGTCCAGGACAGATTCATTTGTTAAATTAGAGTCTAACAATTTTAACCCGTGCAGGACCAAAATGTGGAATATTTATTTTTTCAAATAATGGATCAGTCTGCCAATTAATGTACACACTGTGGAATATTTTGCCTTGCTGTTATAATAGAATAAGAAGCCACTTTGCAAAAGCTGTGTGAATAAGTAGCTGACTGCAAGCTTATCCTGGGAGTAACTGAGAGTGAATAAAATGCCAGCCGAATGCGTACCTAACTTCAGCCCTGTGATCATTTCAGAATTAAGGGAAAGTACTGGTAAAAAGAATTACCACCAAGCCCTTTCACAAACATACAGTGACGTGCAAAAGTATTCAATCCCTTTAAAAGTCATCCTAATTTTCTGCATGACAAAAGATTTGTCCACATATTTATCCTTTTGGTATTTTTAATGCAAAACTCTTGTGCTGTAACAAAACATGATTAAACTCCAAATAACTTAACTAAAGGAAAACTCCAAAGTGATTGTTTGCCTAAGTATTCAAGCTCAACATATTCATACTTTGTCAAGAACCTTTTTGCTGCAGTAACAGCCTTCATTCTTTTGGGGTATGTAAATATGTCCCAGTTCTGCACATTACTCAGGCGTGATTCTTCCCTATTCTTCTTGGCATGATTTCTAGGTACCCTCTACTGTATGTTGGTGGGATGGTATCTCTGAACAGAAGTTTTCAAACAGTTCCCCATATTCTCAACAGGGTTAAGATCAGGGCTTTTACTTGGCCATTCTGAAACATTCACCTGTCTGTTTTTGAGCCATCCCAGTGTCACTTTGGTCTAATGCTTAGGGCCATTGTCATCTTGAAAGATGAATCTTCTCCCGAGCTTTAAATTCATAGCAGACTGGAACGAGTTCTCCTGCAATATTGTGTGGTATTTGTGCCCATCTATTGTCCCTTCAACTCTGACAAGATTCTCAGTCCCAGCACATGAAAACATCCCCATAGCAAGATGTTGCCACCACCATATTCCACTGTAGGTCTGGTGTTTCTTGTGGCATGGCCAGTGTTTGTTTTACACCACACAATTTGCACCTCTTTGAAGTCTGAGAAAAAAGTTCTATTTTGGTTTCATTTGACCATAAACCCTTCTCCCCACATTTAACTGGAAAAACGCCACAAGTGCTTTTATGTGGACCATCTTAAGGAATGGCTTCTTTCTTGCCATCCTCCTGTAGAGGCCTGTTTAATTGAGAGCTCTTGAAATTGTGGACCCCTGCACCTTCACTCCAGTTTCAGCCACAAAGCATTGCAAACATCTGAGAGTGACGGTTGGATTTCTAGTCTCCTCTCTCACCAGTTGATGTCTAACTCTGATGTTCAGTCTTGAGGGACGGCCTGTTCTAGTGAGAGTCAGGGTGTCGTGATGAACCTTCCACTTTCTGATGATGGATCCAGCAGTGCGCAATGGGACATTCAAACTCTTGATATTTTTATAATTATTTCTTGCTACCTTGTGCATTTCAATAACTTTGTTTCTCACATCAGCAGAATGCTC
>JANRMT010052192.1:0-12999 GCA_026402145.1 Polypterus bichir lapradei | reverse complement strand
ACAATTATTGATGGCGAATCGATTATTCATAAAGCTTGAATTGGTGATCTGTTTTTGTGTGTTAACCTCATATTTTTTCATACTTCTTCTCAAACCAAGGTGGTGCGAGGCTAAAATGAATTGGGATGCGCTGATCAATGTTATCGGTGTACCAGGAAATCATGCATTGACAAAAGTTCCCCTTTGATTGTAATGCAAAGTGTGATTAAATGCATTATTTTTTAACGCGTTATGGAGCACATGCATCGAAGCTTCTCAGCTGTGCTTGTGCTAAGAAAATTAAACATTTTAAAAATAACGTAACACGATTGTCAATTTAACCTTTTGTAAGTAGTGCCTGGAGGATTCAGTGTGGAGAAAGTCTAGAGACAGAGTGTGTATTAACTTGTGGATTTCTCTGTATTTGGTGGCAGTGTGACGAAGTTGCTTCGGAAGACGGCGTTAGCCGCGGAGCTCAGCTCAGAGCGAAATGAGGTAAATGGGAGGGGAGATGATGACGTGACTCCTCCACCCGCCTTAAGTGTCAATCCCCCACAAACACAGTCTCTCGGAATTTGCATAAGCACACCCCTTCACCTGCAATTTTAACTTAGTTACAAAGTGATCAAAACTCTCGTTTATATCCTGCGTCCTCTCATTAAACTTGTATCCCGCTTTACCCGTGGGCACGAAAAGCACCAGCGGCAGCCTGTCTATTAAGTTAATTTAAAGTTTAGGTTTATACCTCGCTTTGTTTCCGAATTAGCTGTACTGATGAATATGGTAGTATGTCACTCGCTCGCTTCTTAATGTTTCGCTGCCTTCTCAATTATATAATGCATGTTTTCTTCAGCGTATTTTGGAGCTCTTCCTGGTTTTCTACATAGTGCGTTGACAGTCAGTTCACGTGATTACGTGGGCGGCGTAATGATGTCACACGAAACTCCGCCCCCACGGCGGTCAAGCTCAACTCCATTACAGTAAATGGAGAAAAATACCTTCCAGTTATGACCATTACGCGTAGAATTTCGAAATGAAACCTGCCCAACTTTTGTAAGGAAGCTGTAAGGAATAAGCCTGCCAAATTTCAGCCTTCTACTTACACGGGAAGTTGGAGAATTTTGCTAGTATACATATATATATATATACACATATCAACATATATACACATACATATACACACATACTGTACATACATACACACACATATACACATACATACAGATAAATATACATATATACACACATACACATACATATATATATACACATACATACATACATACACACATATATATATATATATATATATATACACACAGACACATATATATACATATATATACAGATCTACATATATATACATATCTACATATATACACACATATATATACATATCCACATATATATACACATATATACATATCTATATATATATATATATATATATATATATATATACACATACATGCATATATACAGTATATATATATATCTACATATATACATACTGTATATAGCAAAATCCCTGCGCTTCGCAGCGACGAAGAACTGCTTTTAAATTTTTATTAAGAAGAAAAGAAAACCTTTTTAAACTGGGGGAAAATATACCTATAACTATCTGTTAAGGATCTCTTTGTATAGCACGTTGTCAGTTCAGCACTCCGGTTGTAATAGGACCAAGCTGTGCACTGAACTTACTTTTGAGAATGCAACGTATAGTTGTCCAGGAGAAAAGCAATGTTGCCTCAAATCAATGGCAACCTTTTGTAGGGTCTGTCCCTGAGATTTATTAATTGTCATCGCGAAGCACAGCCTTACTGGAAATTTGAGGCATTTGAATTGAAATGGGAGATCAGAGGGTATAACAGTGATGCGAGGAATACATTCAGAGTGTGGCGCTCTGCTGTTTTTTTGTGTAGCTGCCTTCACACAGCTTCTCCGCTGCTTTATAAACGAATGCCATATAAGGCCGCCGTTTCTCCTTGCTTCGCGGTTCTGTACTGTTTTATTGTTCGTTTATTACGATTGTTATAGTTATTGTGTAGGTATTCGAGACTTACTTTACTGTTCAGGTACCCATTTCCTTTATTTAATCCGCAGCTTGTACGCTATTTTTTGTTCGGTTATTACGATTATAGATATTTATTGATTCCCTTCTTTAGCTGACTGCCTGCTCATATAAGGCGCTCCGCTGGTTTTTTGAGAAGCAGCCTTTACACAGCTTCTCTGCTGTTTTATAAACGAACGACATATAAGGCCATCTTTTGCTTTGCCAAGGAAGCTGCCTTTTTATTTAATCCACGGGTTCTCCGCTCTTTTATTGTTCGTTTATTACAATTGTTATAGTTTTCTTTATATAGCATGTTGTCAGTTCAGCACTCTGGTTGTAATATGACGAAGCTGCGCGAGCTCACTCTTGAGAATGCAACGTATAGTTGTCCAGGAGAAAAGCAATCTTGCCTGAAATCAATGGCAACCTTTTGTAGGGTCTGTCCCCGAGACTTATTACTAGTCATCGCGAAGCAGAGCCTTACTGGAAATTGGAGGCATCTGAATTAAAATGGGAGATCAGAGCGTATAACGGGGATGCGAGGAATACATTGAGTGTGGAGAAACTCTAGAGACAGCGTGTGTATTAACTTGTGGATTTTTCTGTGAGTATTTGGTGGCAGCGTGATGAAGTTGCTTCCGCAAGACCACGTTAGCTGTGGAGCTCAGCTTGGAGCATATTCTTTTCCCTCCTTGTCAATTGTGTAATGCGTTTTTTGAACAGGTTTGATGCATGGAAGTGATCACTCATACTGCGTTCAGTTAGTTCACGTGAGCTGCTCTCTTGTGTGATGTTGCGATGTCCACGGCTGTATTTAATGTTAGCCAAGACCCGGCACTTAAAAGTTTCTCGCTGCACTCCGGTTGTAATATGACGAAGCTGCGCGAGCTCACTCTTGAGAATGCAACGTATAGTTGTCCAGGAGAAAAGCAATCTTGCCTCAAATCAATGGCAACCTTTTGTAGGGTCTGTCCCCGAGACTTATTACTTGTCATCGCGAAGCAGAGCCTTACTGGAAATTGGAGGCATCTGAATTGAAATGGGAGATCAGAGGGTGTAACGTGGATGCGGGGAATACATTGAGTGTGGATAAACTCTAGAGACAGCGTGTATATTAACTTGTGGATTTTTCTGTGAGTATTTGGTGGCAGCTTGACGAAGTTGCTTCCGCAAGACCGCGTTAGCTGTGGAGCTTAGCTCGGAGCATATTCTTTTCCTACCTTGTCAATTGTGTAATGCATTTTTTGAACAGGTTTGATGCATGGAAGTGATCTCTTGTACTGCGTTCAGTCAGTTCACGTGAGCTGCTTTCTTGTGTGATGTTGCGATGTCCACGGCTTTATTTAATGTTAGCTAAGACCCGACACTTAAAAGTTTATCGCTACCGCAATTTTAACTCCGTTACAAAGTGATCCAAAGTCTCGTTTATACCTCGTGTCTTCTCATTAAACTTGTATCTCGCGAATAAAATATTCGACGAAGGCATGACAAATGGCAGCGGGAGCATGTCCATAAACTTAATTTAAACTTACGGTTTACACCGTGCTTTGTTTCCGCAGTAGCTGCACTTATGAATAAGCTTGTACGCGTTTTTCTTCAGCGCTCTTTGGGAGCTCTTCCTTCTTTTCTACGTACTGCGTTCACAGTCAGTTCACGTGATTACGTGAGAGGTGTGATGATGTGACACGCAGCTCCGCCCCTCACGGCCATCAAGCTCCATTACAGTATATGGAGAAAAATAGGTTCCAGTTATTACCATTACACGTAGAATTTCAAAATGAAACCTGCCCAACTTTTGTAAGTAAGCTGTAAGGAATGAGCCTGCCAAATTTCAGCCTTCTACTTACACGGGAAGTTGGAGAATTAGTGATGAGTGAGTGAGTGAGTGAGTGAGTGCTTTGCCTTTTATTAGTATAGATTATCTTCCACTAAAAACATGTCCTTATCCTTCAAGGCAGGGAAGAAGAAAGACGCGTTTTCTGTAATCAAGAAGCTAAACTTGTTTAGCAGCAAGCATGTAATTTTCAAAGATACACAGCCAAGCAGTAGAAGGTACATAAAATAAAGAGTGTTCTGTTAATTAGGATTATTTGTGCATTTATCATTTGGAGAAAAATGTTAGCCTAAAGGAAGTAGGGGTGACTTTTTAGAAATGGTATAATAAATGAGATAAACAGGAAATTCAAAAGAGTCTTTAGGTAGTACAAAAGCGTCAGTATGCAAAGATGCAAACATTTGAATTCAAGTCAACAATGTTGGAGAAATTCAAAGTCGAAGATCATTTCCATAAGTTTTATTCAAAAACCTGTAAAGAAAAAATTGTTCTGGAACTGCTTTCTAGCCTCTGCTGTTTGTCTCCAGGAAAATAAGAGTTGATTTTATGAGAACTCCAGAAAAAAATAAGCTATTTTTCCCAACACCATGGCAGTTGAAAGTCTTTCACCACTCAGCTAAATGGACAGCCAACCAGCTTTGTGTCTTCATAGATTACTGGAATTAAATTAAGAATTTGTATAGTATGTGTAATATTATTCATGGGCAATTTTTGGTTTTAAATTAATACTAAGGTTATGGTAAATCTTTTGATATTATTTTCAACAAAATATGTTTTTATTATAATATCTCTGAAAGATCTTTTTTAATCAGTCATATTAATAAAATAGACCAAGGTATACTTTCTCAGGAGTAAAGCTGCAGTTTTTATGACATGTAAAGTGTCAATCTGTTTACTCCCTCTTTGTATTTCACAGCAGTAAATGGAACTAGTGTGAAGTCTTTTGAAGATTTTATAGTCACACTTGTACCATTTGGATGAGTTTTGATATCTGACTAGCGGTAGATTCTCAGTATATAAAAAGAGAATGTTTGGATATACAAGTTGAACATTAATAATTTTCTCTTCTGGAATGCATGTCAATGCATTTCTAGCAATTTTTTTTTATTTTACCACTTTTATAACTTTATTCTTTACTACATAATTTTGACTTTGCCATAAATCATTTGTCAGTTATTGCAATGATTATTTGTCTGCTATATTGTAATTAATGCTGAAAAGGTGTAGTACTTTTACTGTGGAGACATGATGGGACTGCCTCTGAGGTTCTCAGTCTGAGTATTCATATTTGGTGAGTATTCCCAATTAGTTAAGTTTTTATTTAAATGTAAAACAAGTTAAGCTATCTTTTATTTTGAAACACACACTAAGGACTTGGCGCTTAGCCTCTATGGTTGCATATGAATATTTATTCATGTAACACATGCTTAAAAAGCTACTTAGCAACTAAGGATTTATTATAAAGCACACACTAGTTAAACAGTGCTTAACGTCTCAGGTTGTATATGTTTTCTAGTGGTATATAACCTAAAGCTTTGCAAATAATAGTAAGTCAAGCTGTTTTAGATATTACATTAACTTAGAACTAATTCATCTCATAAAGAAAAAAATGGTCTTTTAGACAAAAAGCATCCATTTAGAGTCAGATTAATGTCTCCTGCTTTTATTCTGTTGTTGCATAGCAGACATGAGGCTTAAATGAAGATTGATGAGTTGAAACTTAACATCCGTCTAAACTCCAAACCAGATAAAAATGGCTACAATATGGAAAACTAAGAACAAAATGGTGGCACCCATAAAACAAACTGGTGCTGAGAAAACCAGACAAACTTAACCAAAAAAAATAAACAAGAAAATTAATTAACAATAATAAAACATCTAAAAAAATGGAACAAAATAAATGCAAAGTATTCCCCAGATTTAAAGGCAGTAGTATGTAACTTTTTCTGTAGCCAACATTCTTTTCTATTCTGTAAACATGCTCTTACGCTCCCATGCAAAATTATGTTCACTTTTAATTCAGGGTGATTTCAAGACTTTCAAACCTAAATTTTCGGTTTGTTTAAATGTACTTATGCAAATATGCTGTCACTCACTGCAGTACCCAAAGGGGCAGGGTTGGGGTTTGGAGGGATATGGTTGGGGGTTTAGGAGGGTGGTGTGTGGTACGGGGCCTTGAGAATTGGGGTGTATGTTTGTAAACAACAAGTTTTAACTATGCAAGAGTCAGAGAAAGTTCTGAGATTTATTTTCAGAGCACAATGCAGACCATTACAGCTTAGATTGTGCTTTACTCCATGGTAAATATTTGATTCTCAGTTGCTGTTACCTATAATAAAGATAATAAGTAATAGTCTACTGCAGGACTTCTCAAGCTGAGGTCCATGGACTCCTAGGGGGGACATGGATGGGTTTCAGGGGGTCTGTGAGGGTCAGATAAAAATTAACATTTATATTCAGGATTATGTTCTGTGTATTATATTGTATTGACCACCTTCTTTTTGACACCCACTGCACACCCAACCTACTTGGAAAGGGGTCTCTCTTTGAACTGCCTTTCCCAAGGTTTCTTCCATTTTTTCCCTACTAGGGTTTTTTGGGTTTTTTTTCCTTGTCTTCTTAGAGAGTCAAGGCTGGGGGGCTTTCAAAAGGCAGGGCCTGTTAAAGCCGATTGTGGTATTTCTTGTATGATTTTGGGCTATACAAAATAAATTGTATTGTATTGTATTCACTTTATAGTCCAGTACTGTTGATTCAGAGTAGATGTATTAGTAGTAGTAATGATAGTAGAAAAGGTTGTAGTAGTAGATCTGTTTTAATTTGCACAAAAGGATTGTATTTCATAATTATAATGAGTGGCCATTACCTTTTGCATAAAAAGGAGTGTTTTTTTTAGATTGTTTACTTTAAAGTTTAATGATACTTTGTGTATGTCACATATGTATGAGACAATCAAATCTCGATAAATAAAGTACATTATATTCATTGTAAGCAAAGTTGTGTTTATGTGAATATTTCAGGGGAAGGGGGTCCATAGCTTTCATCAGATTCTTAAAGGAGCCTGTGACTCAAAAAGGGTTAAGAATCACTGGTCTACTGTTTTATTACATAATTTTATATTATTAGAAATGGGTATTTACGCTATTAGATGTGGCTATTACATGCTCCCTATGATAGCCAAAATTTTGGGCATATGTAGTTTTGCCTGAATTGCTATTCTATATATCCATTATTAATCCATCCATCCATCCATTTTCCAACCCGCTGAATCCGAACACAGGGTCACGGGGGTCTGCTGGAGCCAATCCCAGCCAACACAGGGCACAAGGCAGGTACCAATCCCGGGCAGGGTGCCAACCTACCGCAGCCATTATTAATCAGATTTGCATAATCAAAATATCAATGATGCATCATTACAATATATGTTTCAGGTGATGAGTGAGGCACAAGGAACTGTGCAATATTCTGGGTGCTCCTTCTCATGTTAACAGTATGCCTCTCTCCAGCATCATTCTGCTTGACATCACATACATTGGCATGTACAACAGAAGATGCTTTATGGCACACTTTACATTTTGCCTAATAAGCACCTCCTGTCCTGGATTGAAGCCATAGATACTGATGTTCCCATTCAAGGTGACAAATCTGTAAATGCCTTTGTTTTGTGGGAGGATTTGGAGACAAGTTAGAATGAAAAGCCTTTCTCTCCCACAAAAGCCTTTCTGTCCCACATTAGGGCTAACTAACTGTCTTGCACAATCCATACTCTCTGTCTCTTTTTATATATATACTAGCAAAATACCCGCGCTTCGCAGCGGAGAAGTAGTGTGTTAAAGAAGTAATGAAAAAGAAAATGAAACATTTTGAAAATAACGTAACATGATTGTCAATGTAATTGTTTTGTCACTGTTGTGAGTGATGAGTGTTGCTGTCACATATATATATATATATATATATACTCAGCAAAAAAAGAAACGTCCCTTTTTCAGGACTGTGTATTTCAACAATAATGTTTTAAAAATCCAAATAACTTTACAGATCTTCATTGTAAATTGTTTAAACAATGTTTTCCATGCATGTTCAATTAACCATAATCAATTAATTAACATGCACCTGTGGAATGGTCGTTAAGACCTTAACAGCTTACAGAAAGTAAGCATTTAAGGTCACAGTTCTAAAAACGCAGGACACTAAAGAGACTTGTCTACCGACTGTGAAAAACACCCAAAGAAAGATGCCCAGGGTCCCTGCTCATCTGCATGAACGTGCATTAGGCATGCTGCAGGGAGGCATGAGGACTGCTGATGTGGCTAGGGCAATAAATTGCCATGTCCACACTGTGAGACGCCTAAGACAGCGCTACAGGGAGACAGGAAGGACAGCTGATCATCCTCGCAGTGGAAGACCACATGTAACAACACCTGCACAGGATCGGTACATCCGAATATCACACCTGCGTGACAGGTACAGGATGGCCACAACAACTGCCCGAGTCACACCAGGAACACACAATCCCTCCATCAGTGCTCAGACTGTCCGCAATAGGCTGAGAGAGGCTGGACTGAGGGCTTGCAGGCCTGTAGTAAGGCAGGTCCTTACCAGACATCACCAGCAACAACGCCGCCTATGGGCACAAACCCACCTTCGCTGGACCAGACAGGAGTGGCAAAAAGTGCGTGAGTTTCTGCATGACAGCAATGTCAGTGTTCTGCCATGGCCAGCGAAGAGCCCAGATCTCAATCCCATTGAGCACGTCTGGGACCTGTTGGATCGCAGGGTGAGGGCTAGGGCCATTCCCCCCAGAAATGTCCAGGAACTTGCAGGTGCCTTGGTGGAAGAGTGGGGTAACATCTCACAGCAAGAACTGACAAATCTGGTCCAGTCCATGAGGAGGAGATGCACTGCAGTACTTCAAGCAGCTGGTGGCCACACCAGATACTGACTGGTACTTTTGATTTTGAGCGTCCCTTCATTCAGGGACACATTCTGAAACATTTTTAGTTTATGTCTTATGGTGTTGACTCTTTTAGTGTTCATACAAATATTTACACATTAAGTCTACTGAAAGTAAAAACAGTTGAAAGTCAGGGGACGTTTCTTTTTTTGCTGAGTATATATACACACACATATAAACATATATATATATACATATCTATACATATACACATATATATATACACACACACATATATACATACATGGTGTGAAAAACTATTTGCCCCCTTCCTGATTTCTTATTCTTTTGCATGTTTGTCACACAAAATGTTTCTGATCATCAAACACATTTAACCATTAGTCAAATATAACACAAGTAAACACAAAATGCAGTTTTTAAATGATGGTTTTTATTATTTAGGGAGAAAAAAAAATCCAAACCTACATGGCCCTGTGTGAAAAAGTAATTGCCCCCTGAACCTAATAACTGGTTGGGCCACCCTTAGCAGCAATAACTGCAATCAAGCGTTTGCGATAACTTGCAATGAGTCTTTTACAGCGCTCTGGAGGAATTTTGGCCCACTCATCTTTGCTGAATTGTTGTAATTCAGCTTTATTTGAGGGTTTTCTAGCATGAACCGCCTTTTTAAGGTCATGCCATAGCATCTCAATTGGATTCAGGTCAGGACTTTGACTAGGCCACTCCAAAGTCTTCATTTTGTTTTTCTTCAGCCATTCAGAGGTGGATTTGCTGGTGTGTTTTGGGTCATTGTCCTGTTGCAGCACCCAAGATCGCTTCAGCTTGAGTTGATGAACAGATGGCCGGACATTCTCCTTCAGGATTTTTTGGTAGACAGTAGAATTTATGGTTCCATCTATCACAGCAAGCCTTCCAGGTCCTGAAGCAGCAAAACAACCCCAGACCATCACACTACCACCACCATATTTTACTGTTGGTATGATGTTCTTTTTCTGAAATGCTGTGTTCCTTTTACGTCAGATTTAACGGGACATTTGCCTTCCAAAAAGTTCAACTTTTGTCTCATCAGTCCACAAGGTATTTTCCCAAAAGTCTTGGCAATCATTGAGATGTTTCTTAGCAAAATTGATACGAGCCCTAATGTTCTTTTTGCTTAACAGTGGTTTGCGTCTTGGAAATCTGCCATGCAGGGCGTTTTTGCCCAGTCTCTTTCTTATGGTGGAGTCGTGAACACTGACCTTAATTGAGGCAAGTGAGGCCTGCAGTTCTTTAGACGTTGTCCTGGGGTCTTTTGTGACCTCTCGGATGAGTCGTCTCTGATCTCTTGGGGTAATTTTGGTCGGCCGGCCACTCCTGGGAAGGTTCACCACTGTTCCATGTTTTTGCCATTTGTGGATAATGGCTCTCACTGTGGTTCGCTGGAGTCCCAAAGCTTTAGAAATGGCTTTATAACCTTTACCAGACTGATAGATCTCAATTACTTCTGTTCTCATTTGTTCCTGAATTTCTTTGGATCTTGGCATGATGTCTAGCTTTTGAGGTGCTTTTGGTCTACTTCTCTGTGTCAGGCAGCTCCTATTTAAGTGATTTCTTGATTGAAACAGGTGTGGCAGTAATCAGGCCTGGGGGTGGCTACGGAAATTGAACTCAGGTGTGATACACCACAGTTAGGTTATTTTTTAACAAGGGGGCAATTACTTTTTCACACAGGGCCATGTAGGTTTGGATTTTTTTCTCCCTAAATAATAAAAACCATCAATTAAAAAACTGCACTTTGTGTTTACTTGTGTTATATTTGACTAATGGTTACATGTGTTTGATGATCAGAAACATTTTGTGTGACAAACATGCAAAAGAATAAGAAATCAGGAAGGGGGCAAATAGTTTTTCACACCACTGTATATATCTACATATATACACATACATATACATACACACATACATACACACACACACATATATACACACAAATACATATATATATACATACACACACACATATATAAACGTATACATACATATCTACATATATACACACACACACATATATACATACACTCTTTGGGGTGCAAGCAACTGTTGCTGGGGGTGGCAGAATCCATCAAGGAAGAAAAATGAAAAACATTATTTGTACAAAATCTTTATTTATTTATCCATTCCTAAATAATTAAATGGGCAGGCTATTTCGTATCAGTGCAATACGCTGTTTATTAAAACGGATGACTCCCGCTCTTACGTGCAAGTCTGCGTGGATATTATGAACTATCGTATCTGTTCAAGTTCTATTTAAATTTTAAATAGAAGGAATTTTTATTTAGTCGACAGAAATATCTTTGGTAGGAATGGTAAAAACAGACAGGAATATTATTCCTGAATAAATCAACTCAGACCTTAAATAACTTATAATATTTTGCTCTCCATAAAAATATATCCTGTCTAAATTATACAAGTTAGAAATAAAGTAAACTTTAAAAGAACAAACATTCAAATTTCTTTACTCTTATGTAATTTTATATAAAAAATAAACTTAGATTTTAAATATCCCAAATGATTTTGCTCTCCATAAAAATATATCCTGTCAAAATTATACAAATTCAAATATGAACATGCTGCATAACAAAACCTGGAAATATAAATAAAATGTGTTCTTTTCAGCAATAACAAATCAAATCATTCAGTTGTCTTTGCTCATATGTCATTTTATCAAAGCTGGACGCCTGGCATCTTTTTTTGGCAACAAGTTCGTTTATGTTTGGTGTGAGGTTCTGTGTTGTGGAGATTCTCAAGATGGACTGCAGGTGCTCATCAGTGAGGTGACTCCTGTGTGCTGTTTTGTTAGTCTTCATCACTTAGAAGAGCTTCTCACACAGATATGTGCTACCAAACATGCACAAGGTTCGAGCCGCATGTAGATGGAGCTGGAGCATTTCTGCGGTAATGGAGTGAATAAACTGTGCAGGCCCTGCAGTATCGTACTTTGCCTTCAGTGTGCCATTACACTGCAGCTCAATCACCTCCATCTGAATCTGCACAAGTGCAGTTTCCACATCGACGGCAAATGGGTTGCGAAACAACTCAAAATTCTTTTTTTGTTCTTCAAAGTCATCAAAGCGCCGTGCGAACTCAGTGCACAGTGCGCTCAGTTTATCAGCAAAGTGTGTATTTGGGAACACCGTTGTGCCGAATTGGTTCAACATTACTTGGCAACAGGGAAAGTGGGGCAAGTTGCACTGGTGCATTTGTGTCTCCCATAAAAGCAGCTTCACTTGAAATCACTTTGTGATTGTGCACGGGTAAAAACGTCTGCTGAAGTGTTAGATTCTTCTTTAACTCTTCTGCTTTCTGTATCTTCTGCATTGCATTCAGGTCTTTCAGGTTATCCTGATGTTTTGTCTCATAGTGCCGTCTTAGATTAAATTCTGTAATTACAGACACATTAGCTCCACAAATGAGAGACACGGGTTTACCGGCAATGTCAGTAAACATATACAAAGCCTCCCATCGGTTTTTAAAGGCTCTATTTTCAGAATCAACTTTTCTCTTCAGCATCGTGTGGGCTAGCTTCGCAATAACTTGCAGCATCATAAGCTAGACTTGATTAACGCGGTAAGTGTTCGGCAAGGCAGCTGAAGCGCTGCATTATGGGATCTGTAGTTTATTGTGTTACCAGCGCTTCATATACCCGGGCCATTAATAACAATAATACAGTATATAAAATGATCTCGCAGGCCGGATATAACTACACGCCGGGCCGGATGTGGCCCGCGGCCCTTGAGTTTGACACATATGGACTAAATAGAACTTGAAAAGATATATTTTTTCGTACATCAAGCCCGCATGCTATTGTGGTTTTGCCTGCATGTCTCAATAAGGCACCCTCCCCTCGCTCTTACTTTTTTACCGTTCATCTAATGAATACACTGAGTATGGCTTTACCAAAACAATCATTGATGGCGAATAAAGTATCCATTATTCGAGTATGTAGATCGGGGTATATATACATATATATATACCCGCGTATCGCAGCGGAGAAGTAGTGTGTTAAAGAAGCTATGAAAAAGAAAAGGGAACATTTTAAAAATAACGTAACATGACTGTCAATATACAGTAATTGTTTTGTGAGTGTTATTGAGTGTTGCTGTCATCAAGGACTTGATTATCATTATTTCTTTCAATCAGGTTCGTATTTGTAGGATATGTTGTGTTCAAGTTACATTC
>JANRMT010052187.1:0-12355 GCA_026402145.1 Polypterus bichir lapradei | reverse complement strand
ATATATACACACATATATATACACACACACTAGGATATTAAAGGATAGGATGAGACCTATTCTTCTATCAGCTGCATTGTTCAATACTGTCATGCAAGCTGACAGTTCACAAAATTCGTTGAAGATTGGATCATCTGTCAGTTGTTTTGGTGGTTTCTTGAGAAACATCTGAGACCTTTCTTTGCTTTTTTCCATAAAGACATCAAAGAAGAATGTTGTTCTTTCTGCTGTCAGACCCTCCAAATTCAGCATTTGAGGTTCATTTGTCAGCTTCAGACGTTGAGGAATGTCTGGGAATAGTGGCCACCGCAGGCTTTACACCATCTTTTCCTTTTTTTCTGCTGAGATACCATCATCACAAAGGGCTAAAACATTCTTCTTATTACTAGAATGTTCTCGAAACTTTCACTTACTATTAGAATGTTCTAGGAACTGAACTCCACCTTAGTACTAGATTGTCCTCTGTTTCATTTTTGTTTTGTTTACTAATCAATTAGCCAGCCAGAGTACATGTGCAGTAACAATACAAATAAAATTTTAAGAATGGAGCAACCTCTAAATGTTTCACAATTAGGCCACAATTTCACAGGTAAGCAAGCTATCCCTAATGGAATAAATAAGCCTTGTGAAGAAATGCTTTGACAAAAGTAAACTCTCTTCATTGCTTTGTCGACCACCACCATATAAAAAAAAAAACACTTGAAAGAGGAAGTGCGATTGTGAGACAGACAAGGAGGAGAAATAACATAGTAGGCATGCTGAGGGAGATGCCTTCAAGGATGGGAAATATAAAACCAGACAGAGTTTGAGAAGCGGGCTTTATGGGAACGCACTTGAGAGAGGGAGCGCTGGTCAAGATACTGTAGGTTCAGACACATGCAGATACATAGGACAGGCACTGAAAGTACACGTAGGGCAGGAGATGGCAAATATTTTATTCTCTTACCTGGCTCTATACCCACACACCTGTATAATGTGAAGTATGACCAGAATTGTTTTGTATAAAGCAGGCTAATTTTCTTTTATTATTTACATTTTCAAAATATTTATAATAATACATAGTTCACTACTGTATTTTTACATGACCCATGCAATTGTTGTGCCGTGGGCTAATGTATCAAAGAAACCCTCAGGCCTCATTCCTTTAAGAGTCTACAAAAATGTATGATATTATTATAAAGAACATTCCATGTGCACAAGCGCAGCCAAGGATGAGTGAAAGGACTCTAATGCACATAATAACATTTTATTTAAATGATTTTAAATGTCTTTGAAGCACATCCGAAAATATAGTAGATCATTAAACGAAGGGACAGTAAAGGATAACAATACAGTATGTACAGATTTAGGAGCAGGAAGTTCCTGTAAGGAGTGGCACAATGGGTCTGTTTTTAATCCTGCTTCTGATTATGAATCTTGAGCTCAGCCACTGCCCACGTAAACTGTGTACATGGCCAAAACTCCTCTCCAAGGCAAAATGCAAATAGATTATACCATTCATACAGGACTATCACACTTAAGGATACAGATTTGGCAAAATATAGCAATAACAAAGTAGAAACTAATATAAATGTAAAGCCACAATATCTGTCCATCAGCTAATTGCAGAACCACAGTCAGATTGTAGAAAAGAAGTCAGACAAGCCAGACACAGTCAGAGTCCTGGAAACTTTGACCAACAAGCTGCCTCCCACTACTGGCCATTCTAAAGCTGGACAGACCAATCTGATGAAAGGACGCTTCTACAAAAATATTCCAATGCCCCTTTATCTGAGATGACTTTTCCATAAGCAGGCAAACACCTCAGCAGTAGAGCATTGGCACCAAGTGCCACATGAGGATACCGAGAAGAGAAACAGAATAGGGGAGGGATAATAAGTGCCGGGTTATACTTGACACTACGCGTGTTGTATGCTTGTGGATGCTGCAGCTATGCAAAAAGTGTACTGACTATACTTGCATGCGTACTTCATGTAAAGCTGGAGGATCCCACCAGGTGGCAGTGTGAGAAATCATCATGGTGAGAAAACCACTTCCGGTTTGGCTGTATTGTGAGTTGAGGGAAGAAAGATGTTAAAAAATTCTTTGCATTCTGATACTGTTGCAAAGGTACAAAAAAAGATGTCAACACAGACACAGAAGACGGTATGCAAGACCTTTAAATATATTGCGCCATTATGAAAGGGAATATGCAATGCTTGTATTGCATATGCGAGAAATGGATGAAGAAAAGCACCATGAATACTTACGTATGTCAGCATTTAAGTTTGAAGATTTGCTTCACCGCATTGAACCATTCATCAAACATCAAAGCATGCACATTGATCCTGTTGGAGCTGCAATGCGGCTTGCTGCCTCACTGCATTGTCTTGCAATGTTCAAATACCTACTTCTTTTCTCGTCCACTTTGCACAGACATATCTGTCTCGAATTTGCTTCCAATTCATCTTTCACGTTTCAATATCCACTTTCAAAGAGCTGGCGGTTTGATGCCAGTTATTCTGACAGGCATATTTGTCACTATGGAGATGTTGATATTAAACAATAATTCTGACATCACTTACCAAAACTTGAACACACAAGCCACAAACATTGTTGGTGGCACAGCAATTTGTGCATGCGTTGCGTTAATTTCTGATGATGTGCTCATAAGACACATCAAAAGAGGGCTGGGAATGTGTAGTAGATGTGAGCGTGAAGTATAAACTGGCCCTAACAGTATAAATATTGTATTACTTATATTTTATTACTAATGACTAACAACAGAGATGCAGTATGCACAGAAATATTTATGTTTCAGATATCCAAATATCTGAAGGGGTCAAATGCTAAAAAAATATACGGTTATCTTGTTCATACACAACTAACATAGTATGCAGGAGGATGTGCCCTGTGCCTTTTTTTAATTGGCAACTGGCAATAAAGAAATTAAGTTCAACTTTTCTGTCTATTTTCCTCTTTTAGGTTGAAGATGGGTCTGACCATTGTTCTGAAAGTGCAAGAACTTAAAAACTGCTAAATGAAGAGAAGCTTAACTTACCCAGCCACCTGTTGTATCTCCTTTCCTTGTGCCCATCTCTGAAACAGTAGAATTTGTGAAGAGGGAGACTGAAAGAGAAGGTGATGTGCAACAAAAAAATGAAAAATGCACAAAATGCAAGCATTTTGAAGAAGAGAGTGGGACACTTCAGTCATAAGTCACCGTGAGCCTTTAACTTGACTTTACAGCATTTCTTTTATTTGTAGCAATACGCTCAGCAGAACTTTAATGATCTGAAAACAGAAATTTTCAGAATATGCTCTGCATTGCTTCTTCGTATTGATGAAAGTGCTGAACAATGTCCATGTGCATTAGGATGTTTCCAACGACCCGGAGCTGATTGCTTGAGACTCTGTAAACATAAAAAGATGTGATGTAATGCCACCTCTTATCATGGCATTTAAAGCAGTCAGTGCATTTGTGAAACCTCACATTCACATCTGGGAGAAAAGTAATCAGGTATGTAAGGAACCATTAAAGTGATCAAACTTTGGAGGTTTTACAGCAGCTGTCACCATTACAATCTTCATTTGACATTAGGTGAGGATTACAGAGTAATGGTGTAGTAATTCTGCAATGAAAATGACAGCCATGGTGTGGGTGCCCCAGCTTTATTTTATTCTTTGTGTTCTATCACAGCATTATTCTCTTCTGATTTCATCTTCTCAATGGCTCTTCCTAGTGAGGGTTGCTACGGCAACAGACCAAATTGGTCAGTATAGACCGTATGTCTAGCTACAGATTCTAGCTCTTCCTGGGGAATTCCCAGGTGTTCCCTAGCCAACCAAGAGATATAATCCCTTAAGCCTGTCCTGGGTTTGCCACAGGGTCTCTGCCCAGTGGGATGTGCCCAGAGCAGCTCTGAGGTGGGGGTTCTCAGGGGGCATTCTTATGACAAGCCCAACCCACCTCAACTAGCTACTCTTGATCAGGAGGAGCAGCGAATCTGAGTGTGAACTGCAATGGTTCTCCCGAGTGTCTCACAGAGTGTCATCCCAGCCACCCTGCTACGAAACTGCATTTCTGCCGCTTGTACTCCCAATCTCATACTTTAGGTCTTTTCCCACAGTTCATGAACATAGGTGAGGGCAGGGATATAGATTACTGGTAAACCAAGAGTTTTGTATTTAGGCTCAGTTCCCACTACACCACCATGGACCAGTACAGAATCTGCAAAACACCTGCCATGCTCCAGTCAGGTTTTCGGTCTCACGTTCCTGTTCTTCATCCCTCATGAAGATGATCTATAGATACTTGAACTTCTCCACTAAGGGCAATGTTCCTTACTCAGCTGGAGAGAAGAATCCACTCTTTTCAGACAGACAACCATGACATCAGATTTGAAAGTCCCAGCTGGTTCACAATTGGGAGCAAATCACTCAAGTGGGTGCTGAAGGTCAACTTTGAATTTAGAGTAGTATAGCAATCTAGTCTAGAGTCAGTAACCTGGCAGCACTGAAAATAAAAGCATCATTTTGTGAACTCAATTTGACTTTATCTACTTATAGTAACACGTGGGTTTTTTGAGATTCAATTGGATTTATACTGTGGTTCCTTTAACATTAATTTAGTTTCACTGTCCTTTTAAGATGTTAATTTTTTTCTAAACTTACCTGTGTTAGAATTAGGCTTAGGGTCCTTCCCTGGTCTATAACATTACACAGGAGAGTCTGTGAAGGTCCTTTAAAAAGCCAGACCTGGGAGGACTTCTGGTGCTATGCCCGCATTCCTGAAAATCATTTCTGGGTCAACAGGAAACCCCCAAAAAACTTTAAGGCCACCTTGCTAGAGCTCTAGCCAACAATCCCTGTTTATCCTTCTGGCAGAATTGTCTATAGAAACTACAACTCCCAGGCAACCTTTTGGTAGTCTGAATCTCCAGACTTCATTTATTATCTTATCCCATCCTGTTGCTTAACTTGGGTTTTTAATATCTCATCTTGGGAGTATTTGGTAAAATTTGCCACACTGCTGTCCTCTACAATACATGTACAATAAACATATATAAAACATCTATCCATAGTTTTTCAGATGTACGTAATCCATCTTATTGTCACAGGGGACAGAGTCTGTTCCAGCAGCATTAGGGACAAAGGGTGAACCAACAAGTCCATCATAAGGCACACTCACTCTCACCGGGCCGATTTAGAGTTGCTAAGTATCCAAAAATATTGTAGATGCATTTAAGGTGAAAGCTGGAGTAACCATAGGAAAGCCAAAGTAAATGTGGGAAACGGACAGTGACTGGCCCAGAATTTGAACGTTGGTCTTGAGCTGTGTGGATGTAGCACTAACAAATGAATTGCCATGTCACGTTTTAGTTAATGCACTCTGTTTAAACACAGTAACACTTATTAATCATTCTACACTTTTGACCACAGTTGCTTAACATGTTAAGTGTTCTTTGTTCTTTTTGTATGCTTAGTCAGTAGTTATACAGATGGTAATTTTCACTCTTTAATTAATACTTTTTATTAGCATGCCAAAAAATAACCTCAGAAAATTAATATGTTCCATGTTGTTCGCGTAAGAAAATTATTAAATGGCTAATTTTTGGAGTAAATGAGATTATTCAGTAATTATAAATCTTAAATATTGTTTCCTTTATTGGTCAAGAATAATTTAGCCTAGGTTTACTTTTGATTTTTTTTGCTGACCTTTATTGTTACCAAAATATTTCTTTCCAATTGTGGTGTTCAGGAGATCCAAAAGCTGCATTCATTTCATGTGTAAAGAAGGATGAAAAGCTAGGAGCGTGCGGAGAATGACTGCAGTCTACCTGAATGGAGGAGGTCTGGGTAGCCAGCGATACGCACGATGGAGTCGGCAGGACAGCGGCGAGGACTACCTACGTGCCGAGTGCTACACAGAAGAAGAAGGAGGCATGCAGCGGCGGCTCACCCCTTTCGAGAGGCTGACTTTGGACATGTCCCAGGATGAGAAAGTAGTGAAGGAGCTCACCCTTGGCAAAAGAATTGGCTTCTACCGGGTGCGTGGTGAAATTGGAAGTGGCAACTTTTCCCAGGTCAAGCTTGGAATCCATTGTCTTACTAAAGGTAAGAGCACTGAATTCTTTTCTCTTTGGTCCTTTTGTCTGCTTTCTGACATAAATGGAAGACAGAGGGCAGCTTTTGTGTGATTGATTTATTTTTGCCTACATTTTAGGAAAATTTATGTATCTTAAGTTTGGAGGATGCCATGCTGCACTGATGGCCAACTCTAGGAGTCCAGATTCAGATCCTGGCCATGGTCTGTACAAAGCTGAATGCATATCTCTGCATGTGGCAGTTTCCGTTTCATTCCCAACAATTCAATTCAATTTAATTTTATTGAGTGCACTTTCACTTAAGAATCCAGTATACTAGTAATCACAAGTAACATAATATTCTCAAACTAGCTTAATGATCTTGGCAGCACTAAACACATGGCAGGAAATATCTGTGGACTGGGTGCCAGTCCATT
This sequence comes from Polypterus bichir lapradei, assembly GCA_026402145.1. Classification (NCBI taxonomy): domain Eukaryota; kingdom Metazoa; phylum Chordata; class Cladistia; order Polypteriformes; family Polypteridae; genus Polypterus; species Polypterus bichir. The sequence goes on along the minus strand of JANRMT010052187.1, from coordinate 5,853 downwards.
GCAAGACCAGTAGTTACAAATACAGTATGAACAAAAGAAGTGCAACATACATTCAAAACATAAAAAGAAAACATCATGAAATATACTGTATACCAATATATACCTTCCTTCAATTCTGAGCAGTCTTCCTCTTCCTCCCAATGATAAGGACCCCCATAGCATGATGCTGCCACCACCATGCTTCACTGTAGGGATGGTATTAGGCAGGTGATGAGAAGTGCCAGGTCTTCACCAGACATGGTGCCCAAACAGCTCAGTTTTTGTCTCATCAGACCACAGAATCTTTTTCCTCATTCATACTCTAAGACCTCCTGTAAATGCTGTTTAGTGAACTCCCAAGCAAGAGTCAGCCACCGTACTATACACTCACCTAAAGCATTATTAGGAACACCATACTAATACGGTGTTTGACCCCCTTTCGCATTCAGAACTGCCTTCATTCTACGTGGCATTGATTCAACAAGGTGCTGAAAGCATTCTTTAGAAATGTTGGCCCATATTGATAGGATAGCATCTTGCAGTTGATGGAGATTTGTGGGATGCACATCCAGGGCACGAAGCTCCCGTTCCACCACATCCCAAAGATGCTCTATTGGGTTGAGATCTGGTGACTGTGGGGGCCATTTTAGTATAGTGAACTCATTGTCATGTTCAAGAAACCAATTTGAAATGATTCGAGCTTTGTGACATGGTGCATTATCCTGCTGGAAGTAGCCATCAGAGGATGGGTACATGGTGGTCATGAAGGGATGGACATGGTCAGAAACAATGCTCAGGTAGCCCGTGGCATTTAAACGATGCCAAATTGGCACTAAGGGACCTAAAGTGTGCCAAGAAAACATCCCCCACACCATTACACCACCACCACCAGCCTGCACAGTGGTAACAAGGCATGATGGATCCATGTTCTCATTCTGTTTACTCCAAAATCTGACTCTACCATTTGAATGTCTCAACAGAAATCGAGACTCATCAGACCAGGCAACATTTTTCCAGTCTTCAACTGTCCAATTTTGGTGAGCTTGTGCAAATTGTAGCCTCTTTTTCCTATTTGTAGTGGAGATGAGTGGTACTCGGTGGGGTCTTCAGCTGTTGTAGCCCATCTGCCTCAAGGTTGTGCGTGTTGTGGCTTCACAAATGCTTTGCTGCATACCTCGGTTGTAACGAGTGGTTATTTCTGTCAAAGTTGCTCTTCTATCAGCTTGAATCAGTCGGCCCATTCTCCTCTGACCTCTAGCATCAACAAGGCATTTTCGCCCACAGGACTGCCGCATACTGGATGTTTTTCCCTTTTCACACCATTCTTTGTAAACCCTAGAAATGGTTGTGCGTGAAAATCCCAGTAACTGAGCAGATTCTGAAATACTCAGACCGGCCCATCTGGCACCAACAACCATGTCACGCACAAAATTGCTTAAATCACCTTTCTTTCCCATTCTGACATTCAGTTTGGAGTTCAGGAGATTGTCTTGACCAGGACCACACCCCTAAATGCATTGAAGCAACTGCCATGTGATTGGTTGATTAGATAATTGCATTAATGAGAAATTGAACAGGTGTTCCTAATAATCCTTTAGGTGAGTGTAAATGCCTCATTGATGGAGTGGTTCTCAAATCTCAGCAGCGGACTTCAGAAGTTCTGTTAGAGTGACCATTGGTCAAATCCATTCATGGCTAGTTGCTCAGTTTGTCTGGATGGCTAACCCTAGAGCCCCAGTGGTTTTAAACATCTTCCATTTCACAATGTAGGCCACTATGTGTACCTGGAAACACTCAAAGCTTTAAAATGGTTTTATACCCTTGCCCTGATCCATGCCTCACCACAATATAATCATGGAGGTCAGCAGAAAGATCCTTTGGACTTTGTGGCTTGATTATTGTCTTGACATGCAGTGTGAATTGTATATACTGTACATATAACAATGTATATAACACATATACATCAATTCAGTTTACCACAAGTGCACTACAATCAAGTAGTAGGCACATCTCAAATATAATTAAAGCAAACAGGATGTACCTGAGCGCAATTTGGAGTCTGAATACCAATGAGGGATTTCAGAATTTAATTTCTAATAAATTTGCAACCCTTTCTGAAAACACATTTTTATTTTTGTCATTATGGGTTACTGAGTGAATGGTGATCAAAAATGGGAAATGTATCCATTTAAAATTAAATGTACAACACAATAAAGTGAAGAGGTCTGAAAAAATATATATATACTGTATATAATAGGTGATTTGAATCCAAATTCCAACAGTACTAAGTAAGCCACATTCTGTAAAGAAACATTCTAAAGGTAAACCAAAACGTCATTCCATTCATAACATTAAATCATTCATTTTAAATCTAAATTTTCATTTAAATGATTCGTTTCATTTAAATCATTCTGTAGGTAAACAATGACAATCTAATTTAAATAAAACAGGTCCATTATATGTGCTAACACATCAACTCAAGGCAGACCAAGTGCCACCACAAATTGAAAAAGACTTAGTAATAATAAAACACGAACAATCACTATGATAAATTGAAATCAATACGAGGAAGCAATATGAACAGCCAGAGCAGCAGTTCTAACATGAGTATGCAAAGCTTCCTCCTTGATTTAAATGCTGTAATATCAGTAGGTGGCTCATTCCAGAGTTTGGAAGCCCAATAGCAAAACATTTGATATATTCTCAAAATGTAAAGGATTCCTTCATCTTGAAATTGCATTGTAAGCCCTGGAGTATAGGAGCTAATAAGTTTTATAAGGAAAGGGGGAGCAAAGCCATTTATGACTTTTATTGATGACTTTTTGGGAAGAAGGATTTTAAAATCAGTTAACTAGAAGAAAATGGAGTATGGAGTGATGGTCGCAGTTCTTTTATTTACTGTATGTGATGAATATGCCCTGTGAGCCGCTGGTGAACCATTCAGGATTGGTCCCTACCTTGTGCCTAATTTGTCCAGATCCTCACAACTCATGCTGGATTAACTAGGTTCAGTAAATGGATGGATGGACCCTCCACCGTGACTGAGCAAAGGCCCTGAACAACAAAAATGTTCAGAAATCCCGGTGAATGTTCAAGGATTTTCCTTAAGTATGCTTCTTTTATTATTATACTGTAATATACAGTAGTAGCCGAAGCCCGTCGTAGCATATGGCGGTGTAAGAATAGGAAAGGAAGACGGTGAGAAAGGAATTCAGTATAACAAATTCTTAGGAAACCACCGTCGCAGTATAACGAAAACAGCAAGGAGCGAAACCATTGCCAATGGACGAGAGAGTACCTTCCTGTAGCAGGCTACGGAAAACATAGACATATATACTGTAGATAGAGAGCCGCATTCACTGTGTTGCCCAGTTGACACGATAAGTCAGCGCATCCGCCCTATTGCGAGTGGTAAAAGTGCCATTTAAACTAATACAGGTAGACGTGGAAACCGGGTTTTCTGATGAAAAAACAATAACGTTTTAAACGGTATCATTTACATACAACAGATTTTGGCGAATCGTTTACATGCAATTATTTATATCCATTTATACACTAATAATGGCAATTATTAAATAATAATAATAATAATTATTATTATTATTATAAAATAATTCCTACCGTATAAGTAACATTTCTCGGACTGCTTTTTTTCCATCTCCGAAACATTTATAGACTTTGTCCTGTTCTTACGCAACACAGTACTAAAGTATTGGTTAATGCCCGAATCACTTCACGTATAGATTACTGTAATGGTATTCTATCAGTCATCCCACAAAAACGTATCCATCGCTTACAATTTATTCAAAATTCTGCTGCCAGGATAATAACCTGCTGTTCTAAATCCACTGAACATACTACACCTATTGTCTCTCAACTTCACTGGCTCCCTGTTAACTACAGAATACAATACTAAATACCGCTCTTAACATTTAAAGCTCTCCACAACCTTACTGATCTCCTACAGACTGACACTCGTCTCGCTCACTCTGATTCTCATCTGCAGCTGTACTTTCTGTACCACACATCAGACTCAGTGCTCTGGGAGCTCGAGCATCTCTCATAGTGCTCCTCAACTCGGGAATTCTCTTCTCTCTCATATACATCAGCTCGATTCAATAACATATTTTAAAACTACTTTTAAAACTTATCTTTTCAAACTGGCATACCAATTGTGAATTTTGCACTGTTACTGCCAGTTATCTTTGTTTGTTTGCTAATTATTACTGTTTGATTGAGAGCGACTGTGGATGCGGAAGTAGGATTAGAGATGGCAGGCAGGGCTCTGTCGTGCGTATCCCATGGTCTTAGAGTTGGTGGGTGGGGCTCTCTGTCTTGTTTGCGCTCACTGTCTTGCGTGCCCTTAGTGAATTATATATATATATAGATGTTGCTAGTACAGCGGGAAAAAGAATGAAATAGGTTTTTTTTGTAATCATATCTACAATATGTACAGTGGTGTGAAAAACTATTTGCCCCCTTCCTGATTTCTTATTCTTTTGCATGTTTGTCACACAAAATGTTTCTGATCATCAAACACATGTAACCATTAGTCAAATATAACACAAGTAAACACAAAATGCAGTTTTTAAATGATGGTTTTTATTATTTAGGGAGAAAAAAAATCCAAACCTACATGGCCCTGTGTGAAAAAGTAATTGCCCCCTTGTTAAAAAATAACCTAACTGTGGTGTATCACACCTGAGTTCAATTTCCGTAGCCACCCCCAGGCCTGATTACTGCCACACCTGTTTCAATCAAGAAATCACTTAAATAGGAGCTGCCTGACACAGAGAAGTAGACCAAAAGCACCTCAAAAGCTAGACATCATGCCAAGATCCAAAGAAATTCAGGAACAAATGAGAACAGAAGTAATTGAGATCTATCAGTCTGGTAAAGGTTATAAAGCCATTTCTAAAGCTTTGGGACTCCCAAATGCAAAAACATGGAACAGTGGTGAACCTTCCCAGGAGTGGGCGGCCGACCAAAATTACCCCAAGAGCGCAGAGACGACTCATCCGAGAGGTCACAAAAGACCCCAGGACAACGTCTAAAGAACTGCAGGCCTCACTTGCCTCAATTAAGGTCAGTGTTCATGACTCCACCATAAGAAAGAGACTGGGCAAAAACGGCCTGCATGGCAGATTTCCAAGACGCAAACCACTGTTAAGCAAAAAGAACATTAGGGCTCGTCTCAATTTTGCTAAGAAACATCTCAATGATTGCCAAGACTTTTGGGAAAATACCTTGTGGACTGATGAGACAAAAGTTGAACTTTTTGGAAGGCAAATGTCCCGTTACATCTGGCGTAAAAGGAACACAGCATTTCAGAAAAAGAACATCATACCAACAGTAAAATATGGTGGTGGTAGTGTGATGGTCTGGGGTTGTTTTGCTGCTTCAGGACCTGGAAGGCTTGCTGTGATAGATGGAACCATGAATTCTACTGTCTACCAAAAAATCCTGAAGGAGAATGTCCGGCCATCTGTTCGTCAACTCAAGCTGAAGCGATCTTGGGTGCTGCAACAGGACAATGACCCAAAACACACCAGCAAATCCACCTCTGAATGGCTGAAGAAAAACAAAATGAAGACTTTGGAGTGGCCTAGTCAAAGTCCTGACCTGAATCCAATTGAGATGCTATGGCATGACCTTAAAAAGGCGGTTCATGCTAGAAAACCCTCAAATAAAGCTGAATTACAACAATTCTGCAAAGATGAGTGGGCCAAAATTCCTCCAGAGCGCTGTAAAAGACTCATTGCAAGTTATCGCAAACGCTTGATTGCAGTTATTGCTGCTAAGGGTGGCCCAACCAGTTATTAGGTTCAGGGGGCAATTACTTTTTCACACAGGGCCATGTAGGTTTGGATTTTT
>JANRMT010052184.1:0-10541 GCA_026402145.1 Polypterus bichir lapradei | reverse complement strand
TTAATGTAGGTAGATCATTTCGACCTGGTCATTTTAAAAGTAGCTCATAAGCCAAAAAATTGTGGGCATCAGCTACACGAACGTGTTCAGCACCACGATCAGCTGGGAACCGATCAGCTAATGCTGTTACCTCACTTTCGCTTCAATCTACATCTCCAGATCATTTGCATCAAAATCAGAGTCCAACAAATCAGAATCCGATTCAGTGATAATATGAAAAAAGGTTTGCTTTGAGCATTCACTTTGGTATCTCTCCACATGCCTCTCCACATGTTTGCTCTGCACTACTCATGCACGCGAAGGAAATCGAGGTCAAATCAACAAAGTTAACTATCCTTCTAGCAAAAGCGTATCGAAAAGCGCTGTAAAAAGAAGATCACTGATCTCTATCAATTGCTAGCGAGACTGAAGCTTTCAAAATAATAGTAATAACAAAAACTGCATTAACATGTGATAAAATAATTGTCAGCGTTAATTAATTAATGCGTTAACGCAATAATTACGCGTAAACTTGCCCAGCCCTAATTTTAATAAATGTATTAATGGAGAAGGTATTTATGTAAATAAGAGTTGCATTCTCTAATAAATTTCATGGGTGGTCCAGTGCATTGCATTTCTTCCTCATACCTCTAAGAAGACATATTATAGGGCCAGCCCGGTGACTGTCTGTGTGGACTTTGCTTCTTCTCCCTGTATCGTAGTGACATTTTTTCCAAGGAGTATTGGCTTGGAGTGCATCTGACTATCTATGTGGACAGCACTCCTCCAGGACTGGTTTCATTCCTCTCATCTGATAATGTCAGTTCTCTCCATTACCTTACCGTTCTTCTTAGTCAGTTCAGAGAATAGAAAGCAAGTGCATTGTTGTGGTGAAGAGGCTGATCCTTAAAACCCAATGGTGCCCTTTCAGTTCCAGCCTCTAACTCATTGTGTGATCGTATGCCTCTTAGCCTACCTGTGCTCCAACTGTAAAAAAGGAATTGTATTAAATCTCAGAATGTGCAGTGTGCCATGGTATGATACTTTATAATATAAAGGCTCTAATGTGATATGATTATAACACATTGTAGTAATCTCACATTTCTATGCATAGGAATTGTGTCTTTGAAACTGATTTGTGGAGGTTTCTGACCATTTTTTTACTAGCCATGCTACCTGTCGGTGATTTTTAATAGAATCATTTTTAAATGAGTCCTTCAGTCCTTCAGTGACTTTCCATGGTGTCCACATGTGTCTGCTGCCAGACCCATATCCCCTTGACCTGCGCTACTTCTCAAGCACACTCCCATAAAGCCTGCTTCTCAGACTCTGCTGTTATTTTCATGCCTCCTGTCCAGTTTTATATTTCCAGTACCTGAAGGTGACTCTCTCAGCTTGCCTCCTAAGCCATATCTCTTCCTCGTGTGTCTAACACTCGCATTTCATCTTTCAATTGCGTCACCACTGTCAAACTAACCAATCACACCAAAGCCAAACTCACCAATCATGTTGCTCTAAGGGACAGAACACACACACACACACACACAAATCTTAGTGTTTTATTATATAGTCGATTTCATTTTGTTCCATGCTTTTGTTTATGTGACTTGAAAAATGTCACAATACCGCAATTAGCGCTTTTTGACATGTCTGTCGTTCTGTGTTTTAGTCCCTCAGTTGGATAAACTTCAAAAATGTTTAGCAATAGTTTGCAATTTAAGTAGGGTTAGGATTATTTTGTTTATTTTAGTTTTCTTTTTTAATCTGCGTTCTAACTTGGACTTTGAGCTCTGGTTTAACCCTGTGTGCTGAGTTTGCTTGTGTTTCTTTTTGATCTCCCAGTTTCAAACTGACCCGGCCCTAACTATGACTCTCAGTTGAGTTATCATCTCTCCATCTTATCTTGTCTCTTACAATAATCAAAGGAGACTTTGCCTCATAACATAACGAGAGGTCAGGAGCTACCCTGAGGTAAGAAACATGGTGAGAGACATAACACATCTTAATGAAACCCCAACCTTAAAACAAACTTTAAAAAAACTTTATGAAAACAAACAAGAATTGTTAGAAACTGCCATAAATCACATGAAAACTTAGAAGACACAGAACCCACATATAGAAATGTGTAATAATTTCCCATATTTTGACTCAGAGGCCAAAGAATTGACTCCCATAGTTTAATTCAGCGCCAATGGAGAACTCTGATTGCTCTTTCTATATTCCTTTCCACACTAAACTTCAAGACTGCAAGAATTTAGGGTTACCTGCCCTCTGATTGGGCAGCAGCAATTGGTCAAAAAGTTTGCTTTGTTCTAGCATTTCAAGTTATTAAATGTTTCTGTTATTGATGGAATAATATTTAGTAGGTTTTTTTGCAAGTTATAAAAAAACTGAATGAATGAACAGAAAACCCAAGGCATTAAGATCTAACTATTTCATGCTTAATTTGGAAACCCCAAGGCAGATGTCATCCCAGACATTTTCTTGCTATACAGGCAGAGAACAGCAGCCCATTTCACACATTCTGCTGTAACTGGCCAGCTCCATTAGTCTCTAACTGGGAAAACATTCAGGATGTGTGGTGAGGGATGAAGTCTTTAATCAATATGAATGTATTAACTAATTTAACAGTTTATTATAGGCTTGTTATCCTTTGGAGCTAATGGGATACAGTTCTGTCAAAGGTCATCTGTATCAAACCTGCCCTACTTAATTCATCTCTCTTATTTTGGAAATCTTTTCAAGGTAATTAATAGGCATCAGTTGTTTCTGAATGTTGCTTATTGACAAGTACAAAACAATTTTATTATATTACACCTATTCAGCCTGTCGACTTTTAAATGAGGTCCAAGTGCTCTCCCTCATTTTTTAAGAAATCAGTAATTCTGATTGGCTGCAGTCTGATATTGAGTTATTAAGAAAACTAAAAAGGTTTCCATGTGAAGCTTAGAAACAAAAGAAAATACAAATGATCTTCAATATCTAAATTCAGGCTAAGGAGCTCTCTCTGTCAGTCTTGTTGCTGCCTCTGCTCTGCTTACGTTCTCTGCATCTGCTGATGGGTGCACTGCACAAAAGGAAATGTGCTTCCCCTACATTCTAATGGGGATACATTGTAAGGTACTATATAGCATAACGAGTTTTGCAGTCTGGGAAATGTAGATACTCCAGCAGGAATCAGAAGCAGCACAAGTGCAATAGTTTAGTCAGACCATTCTAGCCAAACGTACGTTTTTCTTGCCTACAATCTGTTGCGAAGAAAACAGATTGAGAAGCAGTCTGTTCAGAAACAAAATAATTTGCAAAACATGTAGGGAAAAAAAATTCTGACATTGTAGCAGGTGGTTGCACAGAAACAATTTACAGTTTCTCTATAAATTAAATGAAAATGGTACTCCTCCTGCTGAAGCTAAATATACTGACACCACCTGACATCAGCTGGTCTGTGCATGAGATGCATGGACAGGTTGGGTAAGTGTCTCAATAACAGAGTCGAAGTCATGCATAAGTTTGTAGATGTAATATAGGTCAGTGAAATCAGAATAATGGGTATTACTTACACATGAGCATGATGTGAGCTGAGATGTCTGATTTTCCTCTTTGAACAGATTAGTAGGTATACTGCTTAATACCAGCTTTATAACCTCAAATAGCATCAGTGAGGATGCTAGACAACAGTACAAAATACATTGGTTGCAATTGTTATCCACAGTGTACTGATGTAAAGTCAGTAGGGGGGACTCTTTCTTTAGGCCCATAGCTTTGTGGAGCAGTCCATTCCTTAGAACAGGGGTGTCAAACTCCAGTCCTGGAGGGCCACAGTGGCTGCAGGTTTTCGTTCTAACCATCTTCTTAATTAGTGACCAGTTTTTGCTGCTAATTATTTCTTATAATTAACTTGACTTGGGCCCTTTAGTTGTTTCTTTTTCCTTAATTAGCAGCCAAACAATAATGAGACACAAAACAAGCCACCACATCACACAATATCTGAAAATAAAGAAAGGTGAAGGTCTCAGTAAGGTTGATCTCTCAGGTCACCAAAACACTTTGACGATGTTCTTATGAAAAACAGAAAATCAACAGTTTTGGAAATGTCAGCTGTGGCAGAACGAGAGCAACAACAAGCTGTGGAATTAAATAATGAGTTTAATTAACAGCAAGAATTGGCTTCTCATTAAGAAAGAGGTTGGAGTTTGAAACCCCAGTTTAGCTGGTCGTCTGTTGGCTTGTTTCACGTATCATTTCTGTTTGGCTGCATTTTAATGAGGAAACGAATCAATTCAGAGGACTGAGTCCTTCTAACAGGGCTATTAAAATGTGAATTAGCAGTGAAAACAGGTTACTGATTAGGAAAAGGGTTAGAATGAAAACCTGTAGCTGCTCTCCAGGCCTGGAGTCTGACACCCGTGCTATAGAAAGTGCCATACTTTAGAAAAGACATCAAAATGATGTCTTGGATCCCTGAAGCCGGGGTGGGCGATATGGCCAAATGTCCATATTATGTTATAATTAATTCTTGTGATGTTTTTGGAAGATACCAATATGGTGAATTCATATATACATTTCAGACTAAAACATTTTTAACAAATAACAAATGTATTACTGATTAATCTAATTATTGTAATGAATAATGTAATTAACACCGACACACCTCTTATTCGTAATAATGCTTATTAACACTTCAATAAATTTGATTGCAGGTATTCATTCCCACCTCACTCACTCACACCACCAAGCCCAGACCTTCACAGCTCTACTCCATTGACAAGTCAATCAAATTGCACACATCTGATTGCATTTGTCTGTCTTTGAAGTACTCATCAATCATGTGACATCACACAACCAGTCATTTGCATCTTTTTCAACACCTCATTTAATGTGTAGTTCACTTGTCATTTACATAAAACATCCTTCCACCATTTTTTAAGGTTAGGATTGTGGGAGGAGTAAAGACAACTAAAGAGTAAGTGTGTCTTGTAGTATCCATGTTGTGTAGCATGAGTGCCATGTAATGCTGCTGGCTACATCCAGACCCTTCTCAGAGATTTTACTGTTTAAATCTTGTGACATAAAATGCACTCAGACCGGCTGTTCAGCAGGATTCCTGAATTACAGTCTACAGTGTTGCCAACAAATTTTCAGGGGAAGTTGCTATTGGCAGGTAGCTAAAACTTGCTAGACGGCATGATGTCATCACGTGATGACATCATCATGCAGTAACGTGAAATTGCTCAAATGAACTCAAATGAAATGACAGAGTTGTATAAAGAGCTTGCGATGTTTCAGTGAGTCCTAAATAAAATCCCAGTTTGTCCACTTTAAAATATTCAAGTATTGCCTACTTTACGTGCAGTGTGGTGGATGAGTTGAGAACCCTAAAGGCATCTTGTTCTACAGTGTCTCTAGAATATTAACAGCCAATGTTTTTTTAATACTTGCTTTATGCTGGTCAAGGTCAAGAAAAGCAGGAAGCAAATCAAGCGCCAAAGGGCACAATGATATGCTAAAAATGCATTGAGGTGTCAAACATGTGTGCAGAGGGGGATCCTTCAAGGCTTTGATAATGTAAGCAATGCCACTACGGTAAAAACCTTATCTTTCAATTCATAGCCAGAAGATACCTGACAATGCCCCTGCAAACCTCTCAAACCCTACCTTTCCTTGGCTTGGGCACATATAAACAGCAGCCCACAGAAGAAGTGATAGAGTAGTGAGACAACTCATACTTAATGCTTTTTGATTGTTAGCAGTGGCCGAGATTTATTCTGTACAACTTACAATTTGCATTTATCTTCTTTTCATTTAAATAGGGAATTCCATGTTGATACCGCAACATTTGAACCTGTGCTTATCCATCATTTCACAGATGTCACAAACAAAAGTGACGCCAAGGGGTGAACAGATAAAAATTTATGGGCAAATGTCCACAGGCCATTCTCATAACTGTAAACTTTGGATTAACAAGCTTTTTGGGACATTCTAATTCAACAGGTCCAACTAAACGCATGGAGAGCAAAGTTGCAGCTTAAAATAATAAAGAGGTCCCCGTCCATGGATGAATGTGACATTGGCCAAGAACATGCCTGCTTCTTGTTCATTCAGCTTACTTTGTAGCAGGTGACCAGGACAAAGAAAGCTCATATAGGACTTACTAAGTGGCTTGTTATACAGGGTGGTCCAGATCTAATTATGCAGATCCAGATTGTCTGGATAACTTTGATTTATACGGGGACGATTCCAGTTCGGCGCAAAGGTGATTCTTCATGTCATCAGTTCGCACACTTCTCAATGGTCCGGGATTTTTCAGGTGATTTTCTATGTAATAAACCTAATAAGTTATAGCGTAATGAAAATTGCATAATTAGATCTGGACCACCCTATATATGCACTTAGGGATCCAGCTGTGAAACGTGTTATGGTTACCAATGTGCAGCATTTTTCTTCCAGTTGCCTTATGTACATCCCACAACTCCCCTCGCCCAACTTCATTTAACCTGAGTCATAGTCTCACTTACTCAAACTTTTCCTTCCCTTCTTTTTGAGTCTGTCTTGAGATTTCTTCAGGGAACTCCTCCTTAGAGCATCTTTGCATGGATTTATTTATCCATTAATCTAATTAACTAATTAATCTATATAATTCAGCTCCAGGGTTGTACGGAATTTGAGTACGGAGTTCTTGAGTCTGTCCTAGCAGTATTCGGAAATGAAGAAACCATCCAGTAAAATCCCACCCCTTGAGGTCCTTCTTTTGCAGCTACCATACTGTCATTAACAGCCAGTGCCAACACTCAATATAAATTTGATAAATTCTGGTGCATCAGCCCAATAGGCAACCCTCTTTGCCGTGGCAATGCAATAAAGAACACAGTAGGGTGAATTATCTGGTTAGAAGCTAAATGACGTATAGAAACAGATCAAGAAGAACAACAAAGTTGTAGCAAGAACACCATATCACTTATCAACAGCCCTGCTTTTCTTCCACTGTGCGATCGCCTCTCTCTGCCAATTCCCATCTTCAGTTAACCTTTGTGGAAAATTAAGCTGACGTCTGCTATGTGTTAGTTTATAATGAAAATTCATTTCAGCTTTCTTGTCATCTCTTAGCTTCTGGCAAATAAAAGCAGCTGTGCAATGAACGCTCTGGCGGGATTCAAATGTGTGTTGTAAACAGACCTGAGCTGAGAAACGAAGGCAGCAAGCAGCTCTGCTCATCTTCACTGAAGTAAATGATGGAAACTGATTGATCAGATGCAACCCCAACATCTGTACCAGATGCTGTCCATTATGCTCTGACTAAATTCACCCATCAAAGCCAACGAGTTATTATATTTATGTGGATTGAATTTACACCCAGGGATTTTCATTCCATAATAACTGCACAACAGACAAAATGAACAGGATTAATTGCCTTAATAGCTTAAAATCTGATCAGAGTGCTCCCAAGATGACTGCCATGAGAACCATTAAATCTTCCTACTTTAGACCTCAGGTGGTCTTTTGCTCCTTCCTCTCCCAGACATGGATCCTTCCAAATGCAGCATCTATCTCCTCTTTAACATTCATGAAAGTTAGTGTGGTATCATTCTTGGCAATCAAAGTCTTTGATTTTAAATATAAGGAAGATTTCCTTTGCTTCACTATACCGATACATTTATAGAAATCCTAAAATAAAAAAAATCTCCACTTTTGGAAGAAATAGTTTAAGAAAATGATTAGGCAAATGAACCTCTAATAAATGAACATGAAAACACAAAATTCCAAAGAAAGGTAAAATTAGAATAACTTGCTATCGATACCATACCTTTGCAAATAACAGTAATAAAAATGGTGAAGCGCTAAAATCTATCTTTAAATAAAGATATTGAGGATAGCAGAGATAATGAAGATAAACATGTACACTAATAAAAATTAATGAGAGGATGCCTGAAACAGCATCTTCTTTTCTTCCAATACGCTCCTGTAGAGGTCATGTATCACACATATTTTTAGGTAGTATGGGCAACAGTAGACAAACAGAATGTTGTGATTGCAGGCCCATGAAGCTTTAAAAGATCCACAAGCTCAGAACCAAGCCTATAAAGCTCTTAGCAGACCTCAAAACTCAAATGGTTCCTGGCTGTGAAACATAAGGCTGGTTTGGGCCTGCACCATCAAGAAGGCCAGGTTATAGATTTATTAAACCTGTGTACACAGAAAAAGAGGCCTGATATGTGCACACTCAACTTTCTACACAAAAATGTACACTTATGAACAGAATTTTATGGGAGAACTTGCAACACCCTTGATCAAGTAGGAAAAATGCAGACAAACCCGCTCATGATGATTCATGCCCACAATTATTCAAATTGCTGAACCATTATTACTCATGTGTTTGTTGATGAGACAAACATATTAATCCTCAAAAATAATGAATATGATGTACAGAATCTGTTTTAGCTGTCTTTTAAGATGGCCCTTGGCTAAATAATTGCACTGAAGCACTGACTTGGTTTTTCCTCAGTTTATACCTGTTGTCACTTCTCAGGATGAGAAACCAATGCAGTCACTTCTTGTCAATAACTTCATTAAACAAAAACTCTGGTCTACCACCCTCGAGCAGGTCAGACCCAAACACGGATTACCTGTTCTGAAGTACATGTGATATGGCTACTGGCAATAGAAAAATAGAGAAAAAAATCAGCAGACTAAAACAAAATTACAAAAAAAAAAAAAAAAAACTTAAGAAAATAAAAGTAAGAACTAGGGAATGAACCTTGATTAAACCATAGCATGCAGAGACACAAAAGTATGCTTATGTGTTGTCATGGTGTGCTCCTCCTTGTGACATGAGAGCTATGACATCAGGTAAATCCCAATTATACAGATAATAAACTCTTGATGCCTCAAAGCCTATTGTTCTCTCTCTTCCCAGAGTGCTGTCTGGCAAGGTGGTCAGGAAAGAAGTTATAAAAATAAGCTGAACACAGAGAAATGCTGAAAGAATGTTTATAGACATGCTAGAGTACAGAACAGGGAAGTCAAAATGACACTGCTTCTAAACTAATCAATTAATGAAAATGAAAATCAAAAATAATGCGGTAGGAGTTGTTAACAAATAATCTCAAAAACAATAAAAAAGCTACTGCACATCCAAAGATTTAGACAATGGAAGTTAACTGACACATTACATGACAGGTTGTAACATCCCATTGTCACATGGTAGGTAGCATAGCAACTACAAGCAAAGTAGCACAAAATCGTCGAACGAAAATGATGGTGCATCAAGACTTAAAATATTTTTAAGGTACTGAAAATTACCTCAGAAAAGAAAGACAATTACATAATTGAATTCCAGATAGATAGATAGATAGAACTTTATTTGTTACTTGGGTAAATCTGACTTTTTGCAGAAGCTCAATAAATAAATACATATACTCAGCAAAAAAAGAAACGTCCTCTGACTTTCAACTGTTTTTACTTTCAGTAGACTTAATGTGTAAATATTTGTATGAACACTAAAAGAGTCAACACCATAAGACATAAACTAAAAATGTTTCACAATGTGTCCCTGAATGAAGGGAGGCTCAAAATCAAAAGTACCTGTCAGTATCTGGTGTGGCCACCAGCTGCTTGAAGTACTGCAGTGCATCTCCTCCTCATGGACTAGACCAGATTTGTCAGTTCTTGCTGTGAGATGTTACCCCACTCTTCCACCAAGGCACCTGCAAGTTCCTGGACATTTCTGGGGGGAATGGCCCTAGCCCTCACCCTGCGATCCAACAGGTCCCAGACGTGCTCAATGGGATTGAGATCTGGGCTCTTCGCTGGCCATGGCAGAACACTGACATTGCTGTCATGCAGAAACTCACGCACTTTTTGCCACTCCTGTCTGGTCCAGCGAAGGTGGGTTTGTGCCCATAGGCGGCGTTGTTGCTGGTGATGTCTGGTAAGGACCTGCCTTATAACAGGCCTGCAAGCCCTCAGTCCAGCCTCTCTCAGCCTATTGCGGACAGTCTGAGCACTGATGGAGGGATTGTGTGTTCCTGGTGTGACTCGGGCAGTTGTTGTGGCCATCCTGTACCTGTCACGCAGGTGTGATATTCGGATGTACCGATCCTGTGCAGGTGTTGTTACACGTGGTCTTCCACTGCGAGGATGACCAGCTGTCCTTCCTGTCTCCCTGTAGCGCTGTCTTAGGCGTCTCACAGTGTGGACATGGCAATTTATTGCCCTAGCCACATCAGCAGTCCTCATGCCTCCCTGCAGCATGCCTAATGCACGTTCACGCAGATGAGCAGGGACCCTGGGCATCTTTCTTTGGGTGTTTTTCACAGTCGGTAGACAAGTCTCTTTAGTGTCCTGCGTTTTTAGAACTGTGACCTTAAATGCCTACTTTCTGTAAGCTGTTAAGGTCTTAACGACCATTCCACAGGTGCATGTTAATTAATTGATTATGGTTAATTGAACACGCATGGAAAACATTGTTTAAACAATTTACAATGAAGATCTGTAAAGTTATTTGGATTTTTAAAACATTATTGTTGAAATACACAGTCCTGAAAAAGGGACGTTTCTTTTTTTGC
>JANRMT010052163.1:0-10665 GCA_026402145.1 Polypterus bichir lapradei | reverse complement strand
CTTTATCGTAAGAGCTTCCCTTATCTATGATGGAGCGTTCAATCAGAAGAAAATATGAAGCTGGTTTTAAATTAAACGTCATTGAAGTAGCGAAAGAAATTGGTAACTGCATTGCTGCAACAAAATTTGATGTGTCTGAGAAACTGATTTGAGATTGGAGGAAGCAAGAAGATATAAGAAAAAAAAAAAAATTAAGTGTCGCATTTTTGAACAGGAGTATAAGTCGGGGTCTGATTTTATGATCCATTTTTTTGGGTTTCAAGACCCAACTTATACGTGAGTATATATGGTAACTGGGTGGTGTTGTGCAGTGTTTAAGATTTTAGACTTCTGGGCAGCATCGAGCAGTGAAGGAAGTGATCTTATCTGAGCAGTGAGCCTAATCCGAGCAGCACTTAATTTTTAAGCCATTCCTTTTTCTAAATTTGTAAGTCGTTCTTTTCATCATCATTTTGGTTTCACTGCAATTTATCTTTTTAAAGGGATGAATAGATATAGTTTCAAAGCTACCTAAACTTTTTTGTAAAGGAGACATGATGACCTAAAACTGCGCTATATTCATCTTTAAAGGTTTGTCTATATTCATACTAAATCACATTCACACATTATTGTTTAGCTGAGAAAAGAGGCTGAGAGAATATTGAAGGAAAGTTTAAATTTGAAGAGTCGTCTCTCTCACAAATGTTGATAATGAACATTTGGTGATAGACTATGTATTGTAAAGAGAGAGAGAATATTTAACCAGTGTTAGTATTCTCGTTAGATAGATTTAAATTACATGTAGCAATAAAGATATTGGCATTCAGATGTAAAATTTAAAGCAATTGGTTTGCTGTGCCATTTTAGATGCAGCACATGAGTAGAGTGCTCTGTGCCCATTGCCTTTAGTTTAGGCGATGGCTCTCTGTGACCCAGATTAATCTAGTGGGTATTACAAAAAAGATAGACTGAGGTTAGACATGAAGTATTCCTTATGAATATTTCTCATATAATTACATTACAATAACAAGCCAAGATGATCATTAGAACCAAGAAATGATACTAAACTCATGAGAATCATTGGGTTCTGAATGGACAAATAGACTGTGATAGTTTTGTCATATTATGTCTAATAATAAGCTTTACTCCTGAACTGTTGAGTAATGTGAAGACAGTTTATACTTTTGTAACATGTATACTGTAAAAGTAACTTGTTTGTTTTTTTTTTCCACACACGCACACTCCCTTTATTTTGTGTGTAATTTTTTTGTTTTTTAGTGTTTGATGATGGAGACGAGAGGACGTTGAGGAGAACCTCCCTTTGCCTTAAAGGTGAACGACATTTTGCAGAAAGTGAGGTAGGCAATAAAAGTAAATACGAATACACAAAAAAGCAGTACTCAAATGTCTTTTATTTTTTCCCCTAACAGTATATTTCTTTTTCTTTTTTTTTTTCTTAACCTATTTCTGTAAGACGCTGGATCAGCTGCCACTAACTAACCCCGAGCACTTTGGCACCCCCGTCATCGCAAAAAAAGCAAACCGAGGAAGACGGTCATCACTTCCAGTGTAGGATTTTATTTGTTGCATTTTTTTGATTTTTAATTAAAATGTTACTGCTCAAGGCTTTGTTATTTGGGTACAGTTTCTTTTAGAGAATGTGAATTGACTTTTTTGTTGTTTTTCCAAAGTATTATTTTTAGCCTGATATTTTTGTTGAGCGCACACTATTTTTGGAGTATTAATATTTTCTGCATATTTCATTAAAAAGGTGTATCTTGTTTAACACGGTAAATGTCTACATTTTTTTTTTTTTTCAATTTTGTGGTTAATGGAAACGGGCAAAACTTATTTGATCTGATATTCTCTGATTTTTTTTTTTTCTTTTTATTTATTTATTTTTTTTTAATTACAATGTTGTAATGAATGGAATGGTGTCATAGTGGTTAGTGTAGCTGCTTTACAGATCCATTATCATGGGTTTAATACCCACTCCTGATGTTCACGTTTGTGGAGATGTGTTAACATTTCTGTTCACATCCTTAAAGTTTTGAGTAATAATTGGCTATCCTGAGTTGATCCTATGAGAGTAGTGATGTGTGTGAGTGAACTGTTTTCTGTTGAACTTGGGGCTGCCTGGGATTGGCTCCAGCTACTCTGCAAAAGTGAACAGAATAAAGGAGTTTAAAAATGTTACGGTATATTTTAATTTGCATCAATACATTAGGTTTAATATAAAGCTGAAAATAATCTTGGTGTTATTGTTGTACTTTTTCAAATTTTTAGTATTAATACACTATTTCACACTAGCTGTATGTTGGTTATATTTTATATTAGTACTGAGGATGACAAAGAAGAAGAATCCAGTGAAGAAGAAGATGAAGATAAAAGGCGTCTACATGACGACCTGCTTGGCAAAGTTGCCTGTGTACAGAGCAGCTCGGATACAACATCGTCATATCTTGCATTGGTAAGGTTTCCGTGTCCATGAATATAATTAAAACTAAATATGATTTGGTGGTGCATCTTGCAAAGAAGGATCACTTTACAGGAAAAGAGTTTATGTACTTTTCAGTTAGCTATACAGAAAGTGTTTTGTGGAATATTGTAAAAAGAATCACATTTGTGTTCTTTTAAATTTTTTAAGAGTTAAATGTTGTGTTGCATACCATATCACTTTGGGTCATTTGTGTACAATTTCCTTTCTAGAATAATCAATTCATTGAACTTCTGTCATCTTACTTTGTAGGTGCTTTCACCAAGCTGTAGTGATGACTTGGCAATTAAAAAGGACCAATGTTTAGTGCGCTCATTTGCAGATTCCAAATTGTAAGTTTTTTTATTTTTATCAATTATACTAACTTGACACTTGTCAAACTTCTGTTGTGTAATTTGTATAAGCAAAGGATAATATTACAGCACACCTATTATAGTTATTGAATCCATACTGGTTTCACTTTAGGCATTGATTATACATCCGGTATTAACGGTCAATTAACATTTAATGAACTGTACTACTAAAACATTGCCATTAACAATGTCTCATGAAATATGCTAGTTACTTTTATATCATGGCTTTTAAAGGACTTTAAAAATGTTCTATAGCAAGCAAACTGTTAATGTCTACTCACAATGGACTGAACTAAGCTGTTTATTTACAAGGCTTGTATTACAACAGTAGATGTTAACCTGCATTTCAATTTATAATCAATACAGTAAACCTTACTAGGTAAAAGCGTAATGCACCGTTCTTGGTCTTCGATGACAGCAATGCATCTGTGACAACATGAAGTGTACTGAGATGTCATTTCATCTGACCAGTGAACAAGAAAGCAAATGGTTTTCAGAATATGTCAAAAATAGTTGTTTTTTTTTTTTTTTTTTTGTTATAACAAGAATTGTAAAAGTTTACGTTCATTAAACTCTACAGATTGTTTGCAGAGAGGTTATTTTGCTGACCTTTTTAAAATATTTTAAAAACTTTTTAGTTACACTGTTGCAAGAAAAGATATCTTGGAGCTTGATGCGGAGAGCTTATTAAAGCCAGAATATTCATCTGAAAAAGGTAATTATGTGGAATCCTACAGTGATTCATCTTATCCAGGTAAATTCTTAAAGCACTAACCCTCAATGCCTTTTATGTTCACAGGGCTTCAGGAAACTATAAAGTTCTTGAACACTAAGGTCATTCCAGAAAGCTGGAAGATGGATATGAGTGAAATTCTTGAGTCATCCAGCAGTGAAGAGGAGGGTGGAGAAGGGGGAGCAAGTGATGAAGATGATGAGAAAGATGAAGAGGAGGAGGAAGAAGAGGAGGAAGAGGTAAAATGTGGTTGTGGAGTTTTTAATTGGCTATGCTGGAAAAGCATTTTGGTATTCAGTTTTCACTTTTCTTGCACGTACTTTATAATACTGTGATTGGTTGAAAATTCTGACAGGAATTTTCAGTGAATTTTTACAATATGGGCATCTCTAAACATGATTTAATCACTTGTTGTCAAAATATGTGAGTGTTAGATTGTGAGTATTGTGGGAAAAGTGAAGTCTCCAACCTGGATGCAATATGGCAGAGATACTATCTTAGTAAGATACTCTAAACCTATTGATTGTAATCACTTTTGCTTCAGTAAATTGTGTGTGTGGATTTTTTTTCCCTTCCTCAGTTTCTTCCATTTGTTTCCACATAATAAAATAATGACTTGCCGTGTTTTACAGCTCAATTCGTACCTTTATGCCAGGGAAAGTCATGTGTTCTGCTTACCTGACTGTGCGTGTTAAAGAAAAAGCCTGTGCTCTGAGATTTTAACACGGGAAGTCCACAAGTTTAAATGATGCAATTAAAAAGGGAATTTTTTAGATTACTTTTTGTTTCTGTGTACTTTGTACTTGCATAATTTAAATACCACAAAATAGATTTATAAAGGTCAGTAGGAGTTTTCTTTGTGAAACGTGATTGCATTTCTGAGAATGATTTTATGATGTTTTGAATTTAAGGCGTTTATTGCTCTGGATGCTTGGTCTGTAAGGTTTTCTGCACTGCTTATACACACAGGTTAGCATCAGGTTGTAAATGTTTTTTAAAGTTAGGAACAAAAGCATGCCTCTTGGGATTATGTAGAACCATATGACTGCCTATTGATTTTTTATGGCTGTACAGAGTGGCTCCTGTTGTCTAAATTTCTCTTTTCATATAAGAGGCATTATAATTATTTCAGTCCTCAATTCACAAACTGTTTTTTTCCTCATTGTCTCTCATGTGTGCATGAAAACATAGGTTTGATGGGGTGTTGGCCATAACAAAAATGGAGTAGAATTTGAAAGCTTAATGATCCAAGTTTAGAGTTTGTTTTGTCTGAAAACTACGCAATGTTATCTCTTTTTATCCCCTCAAAGCCAAATGTCTTCTGGTTTTACCAAACTATTTTGTGTCATGATTGAAGGGCATTTATGCTTACTATTAACTATAAAACAGAATGCTGTGGAGGTACAGCCCCCTTACACAGACACACACATAATGTCCAAAAGCACAAACCTTTATTACTTTTCTTCACTGTACAACAAAATGCTTGATTCAGACCCTTGTTTCTGTCGTCTTCTACTCTTCTGTCGCCCTCACTCCTCCTCTCACAAGCTTGGTTTTCTTCCTCCTGAATCCGGCTCCTGGAATGGAGTGAGGCGGCCGCTTTTATAGTGCTCCATGACGTTCTTCCGGCAGCACTTACTGGTGTGGCAAAAGTGCTGCCCTTGCACCCAGACGCACTCCGGGCGTACTTAGTTCCTGTTCTGGTAGTACTTCCTGTTGTGGTGGAAGTGCTGAAATCCAGGGCACTGTAGCCATCTTCTGGGCGACCCCTGGTAGTGGCCACGGGCTCCAACAGGGTTGTGCTTCCATGCTCTGCCACCAGGTAACCCAGGACGGGTGCCCTCTCATGGCCCGGGGAAGGTATGGTGTCTCTCTCTTCTGGTCCTTCTCGGCGTCCCAGCTGGGTAGGGTCTCCAGCCATCCGCCACAATGCATAATATCCATCCATCCATCCATTATCCAACCCGCAATATCCTAACACAGGGTCATGCGGGGCCTGCTGAAGCCAATCCCAGCCACCACAGGGTACAAGGCAGGAACAAATCCCAGGCAGGGCGCCAGCCCACCGCAGGGCACACACACACCCACACACTAGTGATTGCCAGTGCACCTAACCTGCATGTCTTTGGACTGTGGAATGAAACCCGGAAGAAACCCACGCAGACATGGGGAGAAATGCAGACTTCTCGCAGGGAGGACCCGGGAAGTGAACCTAGGTCTCCTGTGAGGCAGCAGCGCTACCACTGCGCCACCGTGCTGCCATTTTGAAAACATTTGTTCATGTAAACATACCTTTTGAAGGCATTACGTAAGCTACGTCAGGTTGTTTCACATCTGGAATTCAGGTAGATGTCATTAGTGACAATGACGTGTGCCAAGCATAGCTCTGTTTAGGAGTCTTTTGAGTAAAAAAGGTGACAGGGTTTCCTGGAAACCGTGTAATATTGATCCTGAAACAGTTCGTTACCACATGTAAAACAAGTCTGTTCCTCGTGACAGAGGAAGTGATGCAAAAGGTGTTTTGTGGTAGTTTAAAATAGCACAGTACATGCAGCTAGTCAGTTATCTAGAGGCAGTGCCACCAGCTGTATTAAAAAAAAAAAAATGTTAGTGAGAAGATGCAAGAGCTGAATGCTTGCTTAACACGGCAAATAATTCTGCATTCCCATGTTAGGGAAATTTTTGAAACGTTTTTCTTAAATGTTCCTCACCCACTTTGAGGTCATGTGCTTTCCAGTTGGGATTTTGGGAGAAATACAAGGCTATTTGTGTGTGTGTGTGTGTGTGTGTTTGTAGATTGAATAGTAAATAATTGAGGATTGTTTTTACTATTATTTTGTGAAAATTAAAAGCAAACAAATGGATGACATTTGTGTTGCAAAGCGTGAAGTACAAAGAGAACTCGATAACGTCATTTTTTTTTTTTCTGGCTTGTGGTTTTTTTTTTATTACAAGTTACTTCTTTGAAGGATGTTGACTTCAAGCTGAATGCAGCATAAGCTTGCTGTTAATTTGCAGCATGATGCAAGCTGATAACTGTGAGGTGTATGAAAAATGTGCCATAACATAAATGAAGACTAATGGATGAAATCTGTGGTAGTACAGACACAAAATTAGCCAGCCAGAAAACTGGCAGACTCGGTGGAGCTCAACCACTAACATTTAGACATGTAGACTTGCATGCAAAGTGGCTGCATGAGTTTATTATAGTGCATGAAGCACTTCTTGTTCCTAATCATCTTTTCCCACTTCTTTTGTGGTGTCAATGTTTTATAGGTTTCGCTGTGATTTTTACAGTTACGTGCACTGTGGTTACTAATTTGCCATCCCAATGAAGTGGAACTTGGAAGCATTTCTCATTGGTATTGTGCAGCTTGCAGTCAGTGATGTTTTTAGCATACAGCATTGCTATGGCAAGAGCCTAATTGAATATACTTGGAATATTGGCAGTATGACAGGCTGCGCACGTGACTAACTCGTAATTACATCCATATGTCCCAGGTCCTAAAACAAATACATGAAGTGCCTTTTTGAACTGTAAAGAGATGGTTTGTGACTTGTTTTCACTTACAAATCCTTATAACTCATAAATTAACTGTTTTCTGGGAAAGTGTATCCTTACATTATTTCCTTGCATGATTAGTAAGCAGGGCATCTCTTTTTAACAATTATTGGCTATTAATCGGTTAGATTTGGTTGATTTTTCTGTTATGAATTGTGATCAAAATGTACACCCTTAGTCCATACACTTGACTGATTGATTGATGGGTCTTGCCAAAAATACTGAAAGTCTCTATTTCAGTATTTGAAATTTCACTCTCGGTCAGTGAATCCTTGTTGCTAAAAGTTGAGAAAACCTTGGAATTCTTAATTGCCATTTGCAGTCACGTGGTCACTGGACACTGGCTCCGTTTGCACTGCGCTGTCTCCTGAATGTCGAGTTGTATATGGTTAGCACTGGGCTCCCATGTGATATGAGTGTTGTCAAAGGTTATACTTTTTATTAGTTCCCATTGTGTATTCTTTTTTTTTATTCAACTTGTGTAGGTGGGAGATAAAATGAAAAGATTAAAGACATGTTAATGATATTGATGCAACCAGGGCTGTGGAGTCGGAGTCAAGGAGTCGGAGACAATTTTGCGTACCTGGAGTCGGAGTTGGCAAAAATGGACTGACTCCTAATAAATTTAAATTGTAGCGGGGGGGGGGGGGGGAAATACAGCAAGTTCAAATGTCCCATTTCACAAACAGTAGTCCTAATTAAGTACTCATGTGACATAAGAATAAAGCCCAGTGCATAGTTGTGTTACTACTAGTGTGAAGTTCAGATGAGCGATTATACAACCTGACATTCACATATTGTAATCTGGATTATGGTACATTACAAAAAGTGTTTTCATTTTATTTCATATATAATGTGTTTAACAAATTCATTTGAATGTAAACATGTGCAGTGATGTAGGTGGAGGTGTGTGCTTTGGCCTGATGTGTGTTCAGGGGTTTCTTGTCTTTTGTTTAAACTGGCCAATATGGCAGAGAGTCGGCTTCCTTGCCAGTAGTTCTGTGGTTAAATGATGTGGATGTTGCCTTCCTTTAATCAACATGGAAAATACATTAACATATTAAATACAGAGGAGTCAGAGTCAGAAGTACCAGAAACTAAGGAGTCATAGGTGGAGTCGAAGGTTTTATCTACCCACTCCACAGCCTTGGTTGCAACATTATAGGCCATTTAGTTAAGTACTTTGACCATATATTTATGTATTAAACACACTGCTGGAAAATGATACAAAAATGTTAAATACAGTATAGCAAAATTGAGTACGTTCTAAAGTTAATCATTGGCCTGTTTAGCTCTCCTAGTCACCGTATCCTTTTTTCACTACTTGCACGTGACGTTTGTTTCTCACACCCTTTTAACTAAGGCTTAAAGCTTTTGAATATTACACACTTTCATCTTTTTGTAGACTGATCCCGTTCGGTTTCCTTTTATTAACACTGAAACTCTATATCCTGCTGTACAAGCGGTGTGAGAATGTGGTGGCCTCACATTGCCATGGTAGGTGGAAAGGTTGTAGGTGCGGAGCAACAATGGGCCTTATTCTTCCTGTGCCGAGTGCCGCCACTGAAGGGATTGTGCATATGGCTTCCGACAGTGTTGCCATGGCAACATTCTGCTGGCTTTCTTTGGGAGCATGCTCAAAACAGAGGAGGCCTGAGCCACTGCTTGGCTACATGCCTCTGGTTTGCTGCCAGTTGTCTCTTCAAAGACTGGGAGAGTAGTTTATGTGCTTCCGTGCTCGTTTCATTTGCTTCATGTGGATGTGTAGCAGAGGAGAGGGGGTTCTTCTGCATTTAAAAACTGCAGGCTGCAATGTAGTTTCTCGATATCCATTTTCTGACGGATCATCTTATATCGTATCTTAGAATGAATTGGGTTTTCTTAATTTAGCTCAGGGTCTGCACTCTTGCATGCTATGAGGCTATATTTTTCCAGTCAGCTGGATTGTTAGAAGTTTTGTGAAAAGAATGGAGTAACACAGTTGTTAGCCTGTTTGTTTTAAATGATTACTTGTCAGACTCTTCTTTTATGTCCTAAACCAGCTTGGCAAGTGAGGTTAACTGAACGATATTGAGTGAATAACACTTAGTTACTTGATTCATGTTAATCTGGTATAGCTGACTGCTGCTTAGATGAGCTGGTGAAGAAGGTGTGGCTTACACAGGCAAAGTCTGGATTGGCAGAAGCTGCTGTGTGATGGGTGTTGCCAGTGATGGTCAGCATGTTAATATGCAGCAGTGAGCGCTGCTGCTGGTGATGTAGTTCTGTAGACTGTTTTAGATTACCAACCGCCTTTAAAAGATTGGTGTAGCCTTAGTTAGACACGGTACTAATCCACTGGACATAATGGATCACATTCGGAAGGCTGAAATTGAAAGAGCCTGAATGGTTGGCTGCAAAGCAGCTTTTTTTTTTTTCTTTTATTTACCACGAATCAGTTCATCTTTGTTTTACTGTTCTGGACCTTTCTAAGTGTCTTAGAGAAGCAATGCATGGTTTTTGTTATCATTTTTGAAGTCTGCAGCTTTTGTGGAGTCTACCCGGTTTGTTGTCTTATGAGTCCTTCATTTCCTAGAACGACAAGAAGAGTTAACGTGTCTGTGGCAACCTTTGATTGGTCAGTGAGTGGAAATGCGACTAAAAGCTGGATGATATTTGCAGGGAAAGCATTGAAAGGGGGGTGGGAGGGGGGGTGTCTGAAGGCAGATTCTTTGTCAAATGGAGTGTGGTTTAGAGAGTATTACTATATTTAACGAACCTTTACTAGCAGTGTGAGACATCAGCTTATTTACGATAACTTGAGTAGTGAACAGTACATCATTTTTCAAATGTATCATTTAAAAACTCCTGTTTATATGTGCTTGCATAGTAGGGAGGGGGTGGCACATTTGTGTATTTTTGATATAGATTAGATATTCTTTATTAATATCCAAGGGGAAATTTAAAAATGTCTTTGTTCTAAACAAGCCCTTAACTAGTTACATCATCAATATGACAAGTTTGATTGCTGGATTCCTTCAAATCGGGGCAAATGTATCTAAAAATGGCATTGCACAAATTAAAATATTTTCCCTGTTCTTGATTAACTTGGCTGCTAAGCTAGACCTGCCCTTTTCAACCATTAATTTTATGCCCAATGGTAACAGAAGATGTTACATTTTCTTAAGATATTCATAGAATTAAGATACATTTATGGTTATTATTGTAGTCATCTAAGAGGAAAAGTGCATCAAGATTTAAGTAAATATTCTTCTAATTTCAGTGCTGTGAAAAAATGCTATTTGATATTTGCATGTTATCCTCCTGCAGACAGGTGCTTTGTTGCTACAGTCACCTCCCAGCTCTTTCTCTCAAGTATGTTTCCTTACAGACTGGGTGTGATCTCAGACTGGCAGTCAATGTTGGTACGTGAGATTAGTGCAATACGAGAGCAGGCATTACAGTGCAATTAAATTGCTCGTTGTCTTGTTAAGAAATGTTTCGTTTTTGAGTGCTTTGAGAATATTACTGCAAGATGCTTTGAAATGATTATCCATCAATT
>JANRMT010052157.1:0-10420 GCA_026402145.1 Polypterus bichir lapradei | reverse complement strand
ACATTGGCTCCCTTCTTCAGTTCAGGCACAGATAGTCCTCCTCGTCAAGTTGGTCCCGCGGCTGCAGATCAGCAGCTGGGATCAGGTCATCCTTGAGGAAAGGGGAAAAAGAAAAAGTGGGCCAGGTCATTGGCTGAATTAAAATACTCCCTGGATCAGCCCTTGGCCTCAGATTGTCAAGCACTGCCTGCAGGCGGTCGAGCTGAGACCTCCAATCATTACTGAAAATGGCCATGTCATTGAGATACGCTCCAGCATACAAGGAATGAGGATGCAGAATTTGGTCTATCATTTGCTGAAAGGTCAACAGTGCTCCATGGAGACCACAAGAGAGCCTGGTAAATTTGAACGGCTCGTCTGGTGTGGCAAATGCGGTCTTCATGCAACTGGACTCCTCCAGGGCACTTGCCAGTACCCTTTTTTGAGATCCGGGATGGAAAGATACAAGGCTTGCCTGAATTTTTTCAACAAGTCACCTACACATGGCATTGGGTACACATCAACTTGCAAATCTTATTCAAGTACCTAAAATCTGTACAAAACTGAACCAAGCCATCTGGTTTAAAGACCAAAACAATGGGGTTCTGCCACTCACTGTTACTTTCACAGATTACCCTCAGTTCAAGCATTTGCTTCACTTCTTCACGTATCACCTTCTTTGTTGTCTCTGGGAGGTGATACGGGGGCACATGTACTGTAAAGATGGGTTCGGTTACAATCTTGTCTTTCTTCAACATCTCGGGGGAAACTTGTGAACTGTATACCTGGGCCAGTCCGATGTCCATGGACTGTGCAGGTGAGAGACGGCACTCCTGAGCCAGATGTCCTGGTTGATCACAGCGAAAGCACCTGTGCAGGGTCCTCGCTAAGGAATTCAGACAATGGCATCTTCCACCTGTGACATCGGGTCATGTGGCCCCACCCATGGCCTCAGCAATTCTAGGGACCTGGTCTGTAACAGGAGGAGTTGCAGCCAGGAGTGGTAGCAGACACAGCCCTGAGGAGAGACAGGATTGGGATGAAGGAGGAGGTTTGACCCCATAGCTGCGGTGAGTGGGCATCTGGTGGGGATGTGCTGTTTAGTCAAGTGGGTGGGAGGCCTCCAGTCTGCAGGTCAAGTCTAGCAGTGACTGGACATCATTACGAAGCATCTCATCACAAAGGTCCTTGTTTATCCTTGACAGTATGGCATCAATAGCAAACTTCTTCACCACATGCTCGAAGGTGTCCCTATGAAACCAGCTTTGAATCAGGTCCACTAAGTCTTGGACCTGTCCCCTTATAGGGCAATCCAGATCACTGCATCACAGACGAAACTGGCATCCCTTGGCCAAGGGGCTCATAGCAGCATGGAAGGTGAATTGTTGCTTCAGGAAGTCATAATCATCAAGCCTTTCGAGGTCAGCTTTTTATATGTAATCACACTCAGCAGCCCTACATGCCTCTGATCAGTGTCTGTTATTTTGTTAGCTTCTGGAAAGAAGTTTAGTCTCTCTGTATTCAAATCCCAAGAGGCTGGATTTAAAATGCTGAACTCTTCAAAATGGCCTAATAATGCCATTCCATATATGTACTGCTCAACAAC
Source organism: Polypterus bichir lapradei (assembly GCA_026402145.1). NCBI lineage: Eukaryota > Metazoa > Chordata > Cladistia > Polypteriformes > Polypteridae > Polypterus > Polypterus bichir. The sequence continues at coordinate 8,835 of JANRMT010052157.1, read as the reverse complement.
ATTAAATGAACACTTTTTAATTAGAGTGTAACATCAAGCCAATGAAATATCTGTGCTATTAATCTTGTCATTTAAGTAGCAGAGGGGGTTGTTAATCACTTTCAGCTGTTTTGGCATTAATGAAATTAACAACAGGTGCACTAGAGGGGAAATAATGAGACGACCCCCAAAACAGGAATGGTTTAAAAGGTGGAGACCACTGACATTTTTCCCTCCTCATCTTTTCTGACTGTTTTTTCACTAGTTTTCCATTTGGCTATGGTCAGTGTCACTACTGGTAGCATGAGGTGATACCTGGAGCCTACAGAGGTTGCACAGGTAGTCCAAATTCTCCAGGATGGCACATCAATACATATCATTGCCAGAAGGTTTGCTGTGTCTCCCAGCACAGTCTCAAGGGCATGGAGGAGATTCCAGGAGACAAGAAGATACTCTAGGAGAGCTGTACAGGGCCATAGAAGGTCCTTAACCCATCAGCAGGACTCCTTTGGGCAAGGAGTGACAGGATGAGCACTGCCAGAGCCCTACAAAATGACTTCCAGCAGGCCAATGGTATGAATCTCTCAGACCAAACAATCAGAAACAGACTTCATGAGGGTGGCCTGAGGGCCCGATGTCCTCTTGTGGGCCCTGTGCTCACTGCCTGACAATCACCAGCTCCCTGTGACCCTTAACTGGGCTAATTAAATTTAACCATCAGTCCATGCATTATTAAATTTACATGAATATAACATATGTTCACTTTTTTGTCACTTGATTACATGCTATACATGTGTTTAACCTCTTCCTCACTAGCTGTCACTAGAGAGCAGGAGCACAATGTTACACCAGCAGCAGCAGGCAGTATCTATGTGAAATAATGACATGCTTTTTCTACATGACAGGAATAAGCTTCTGTAAATGTCACAAGGACACAACCACATATCACTGTACTTATTTGCTTATTGAATGAAATTTTTGAGGATGCCTAATGAGTTCTCCATACTTTAGAACGTACAGAATATACCTCACAACTCCCTTTGCTGCAAAACAGAGGAATCAAATATTTGTGCTCACAACGCTGACTAACCTTCTCATCAGTACTGTGATCACCTTGATTAAAAGCACTAACGTCACACAAGAACGAGACACAGTAATCACATTAAAACAGTAGAACACCTCAAAAAACACAAAATAGTGACAATAAATTAAGCAAATCGTCTTTTCCCTGCAAAACACATTTTAGAAAATCCTTGGAAATGCATGAAAAAAGCCCTAAAAACACAAAAGAAATGCTTAAAAACTCTTGCAAAATGCAATTAAAATTCTTGAAAAATGTCAAATGCTGGAGATTTACAATGCTGTAGTGTAAATGGGTCTTAAAGAGAAAGTATACTGCTATCCCATCACATCTATACTAATAAAAGGCAAAGCCCTCACTGACTGACTGACTCACTACCGGCTAAATACTCGTGGGCTAATTAACAAGTTCATAGAGACACTGTCGCTATACTCGCGGGCTAATCCACAAGTTCATAGAGACGCTGCCGCTAAATACTCGCTGGCTAATCCACAAGTTCATAAAGACGCTGTTGCTAAATACTCGCAGGGAATTCCACAAGTTCTGTGGACGAAGACTTCAGACCAGACAGCAGGTGTGGTTATAAAGCAGGTTTATTTTGCAGAGTCACAGTGAGAAGAGTTTCAGAAAAGCAGACAATCAAATATACATGACAGCGTCAGGGCTCTTCTAAACCCCGTCTGTTGGGTGGGGCAAATTTTTATACCCCTAGAATGCGTGATTTAATATCATTATGAAATGTAACAGTTGACATTTTTATTATACACAATCCTTGATCCTCTTCAACGTCCCTTGTAAAACTTGATTTCTTGGCCCCGTTTGTTATGGCGTTCAGATGTAAACTAAGGGAAAACGTGATAAGGCAGACTCATGTGTGAGTAGTATAGGGGCGTCACTATTATACATCAGATTGACAGGTGTATGTCCCGCCCCCCTGGCATTTCCAGTACCCACCTGCTGCCACCTGGTTAATGGGCATTTCCCCCCGCGCTCTGATCTCTGCCCGTTGTCGGGTGCGCTGTTTGACTGGCATCGGACCTTTTGTCAATCGTGCGTAAGGAAAATGGTCGGGTGATCTTAGCCTTGATGCTAAACTGGGGGCTGATCATCTTTGTGATCCGAGACGGACCTTTGGGAGCCTGTAAGGTGTCAAAAAGGTAAGTCATCAATAGGGGCGGAGCAGACATCCTGCTGCTATCTGCGTGCAGCGCACGGGGTGTGTACAGAGTGTACAGAGAGCGTGATTGACAGACCCCGGCGAGAGGATGTACAAGAAAACTTTAGAGAGAATCTATTACACACCCAAGGAACCTGGCAGTACAGCTCAAAACACCCCTTGAGCATCCCGTTACCTCACCAACCTTGTAAAACCATGCCGTTTATAAAGCAAGGCATATGGTAGATGCCCAAGTGTTTAAAACAATAACTTTCAGAGTGGATGTACAAGGAAAAGGTTTTAGAGAGAATCTGACACATCCAGGGAAAAAACCTGGCAGTGCGTCCCAAACACACCCATGGGTATACTGTTACCTTGCCCACCATGTAAAAACCATGCCCTTTTATAAAGCAAGGCATATTTCAGATACCAAAAGTGTTTTAACACAACAAGTTTTATTCAATGATTCAAAAAAGATGCCAAAGTGTCTTAAAAACAACAAGTTTTATTGAAGCAAAATTCCAAACATAGCGAAATAAGATCTGGTCTTCACTTTGAGTTACAAATTGTTTGCTATACATTAAAATTGTTTAAAGTATGAATAAAAGTTGGAGAAACAGCAGTAAAAGAATCACACAAGCTTATTTGTATACATATTTGCAATTCACTTGAAAACAAAAAACAAGAAAATGTATACATATATGAGTACGCAAATGAAAATTCAAAACCAGGTCCAAACCCATCAGTGAGTCGGTAATACACCTAAAATAAAAATGTTTAATCCAGCACATACTTTATATATTTATATTTCACTAAATTATGCAAGCCTATTTTCTCCATTTGGAACAGAGCCGACCACATAAAGCTGGTCTTCACAGGCTGAATCAGTTTTGCGTATGCATCAATGGCTCTCTCTCCCTGCTCAAATTCAGCTATAATATCATCCACATCAATCTTGATAGCTTTACGAAAACAAGGGAGATTATACATTTTTAACAAAGCACACACACAGGACACAAGTCTCTCTTCTAGCCCTTTTGAGCATAAATAAGTTACGTCTATATGCAATAAATGGTTTAGAGAACCAAATACTACAAATGTGTCCGTCTGGTATGTATTTTTTCTCTTGACATTCCGTACATTTTTTCCACTAAATGTTGAACAGAGCTAAACACATAAGCCCAGATGACTGAGTGACCAATTATGGTCATAATGAATCTTTATTAGATATAATAAGGAGAAAACCTTCTATAAGTTGCATTACGTGTCACGCTGGGCAGGGACCTGGTTTTCCTTGTTCTAGCTTCTGAGTCTTGGTTCCTCTGACAACAGAAACAAAACACAAACAGTTAGCCGACAGAAAATATAACGCTAACAGATCTTGTTTAGCATGGATAATGCAATTTGCTTAGGTTTCTGTAAATTAATGTTGGTTTTAAAAAAACAGTAATGGTGATTAGAGACAAGTTCAAAAGCTGCTGTCCGAATCTTTGACTTTGTTGCATGGTCTTTTGTATAAGGCGAAAGTGTTTACTTCAGCAACAAACTGCTTCAGGCAGTTAAGAGTATGAATTTTACTCCGTTTCACAATTCTTAATCCACACAAGGCTTTAACCATATAAAACACCATGTGTAATAATCTTTAAATACTGATCTGTTGACAGTTGCTGGAAACACAAGGGTGCATTTCCCCAGGATCAGATTCTAGTAAAAGACAAGTGTGCCCATCCTGAGATTTGGAACCCAAACGGCATGCTAATCAAGGCCCAGTTAATACATCTCTTACACAGGTGCAGACCACGTAAGCTACAACAGACTTTACATAATGCTTCATTAAAATCAATCTGGCTCTGACTGCGATGGCTGACAAGTGTTTGAGAAAATACACAGGTCTTGAGACTTCAGCCTTGAAGTTGAACAATCTTTCACACTGTGCTTAAATACGTCACTGGCCATCGACATTTCTTCTTTTTTTCCCTATAGAGTGACAAGTGAAAAAACGCGTTGGAATGGATGAGTGAACAATACACTTACAGTATGCACAAACCACAGCTGAGGTTCAAGAGAAACAGAACCATTGTTTCAACGATCAATTACCAGTGGCACGTAAATTTAGCAGAGATGTCTTATTACTCAAAATTCAATGATGGATATAAAATTTATCCTCACGTGTATTGATGTGCTCTCAAAATATGCTTGAGCTGTGTAAATAAAAGGCCAAGACAGGGAAACAAGTTTCTCTGGGTTTTAGTTTGATCTTTAGACAGGGTCGAGTTCCTAAAAAGCTACAGACAGACCAAGGCAAAGAATTTTATAACACATTGGTACAAAAACTTCTAAGACAGAACAATATTATACATTTGTCACGAACAGCGATGTAAAGGCCAGCATAGTAAAACGATTCAATAGCACCTTAAAATCCAAAATCTGGAAATTTTACATATGCCAATACTTTTCGGTATATAGATGTCCCGTCAGACTTTCTGCAGAGTTATAACCAAAGTTTTCACACCACGATTAAAACAAGACCTGTAGATGTGACTCCTGAAAATGCTCAGAGTGTTTGGAAAACAGTCTGGTAGGGCCGGGAAAATGAAAATCTACTCCATGCACTTTGAAAATAGGTGATCATGTCCGAGTTTCAAAATTAAAAAAGTGTATTCGAAAAGGCTATGAGCAGTCGTTTACAGATGAGATATTTATTATCGTGGACTCTTAAAATGGATCAAACCCATCTATAAACTAAGATTACGCAGGTGATGAAATTCAAGGGCAATTTTATGCAGAAGTTTCAAAAAATAAACCCCAATGCTAACCAGGTGTACCGCATCCAGAAAATTAACCACTCACGGGCGTGGTAGAAACAAGCATGTGTTGGTAAAATGGCTTGGTTGGGACAAGAAATTTAACAGTTGGGTCAAGGCTTCAGAAGTGAAAGACAAGGAGTTGAGCAACCAAGAAAAAATGTCTAAAGTCAGAAATGGATTTTATAAAACACTGCTGAGTAATTCATCGGCCAGAACTTTTCCCAACACGACAGCATCATTAACCGTTCAGGTAGCCAAGACAATAGAACTGCCCAGAGACTGGGAAGTGGCACTGGTGGAACTGACTTACCCAAAAATGTTCAATTCCATCACCCAGGAAGCACAATTTACACTAATGAATGAGGAAACAAGAGAGTATGAAGTGACAGACCCAGAGACAGGATGTACAAGAAGGTTTTAGAGAGAGAATCTATTACACACCCAAGGAAACTGGCAGTGCAGCCCAAACACACCATGGGCATCCCATTACCTCAGCCACCTTCCAAACCATACGCTTTATAAAGCAAATCATAAAGTAAACACCAAGGTGTCTTAAAAGCAATAACTTTATTGTATATTTCAAGGACACAGTTTGCATTCTTTACCTCATGATCTAACCCAACCCATCTGTTATAACAGGATACATAAAGGGAGAGGGGAAAAAAAAAAAGATATCAAGGTGTCTTAACAAGTTTATTGAAGCAAAATTCAAAACATAGCAATTAACACGTAGTCTTTGCTTTCAGAGTTACACACTGTGTGCTATACATTATATATTTTTTTAAATGTATGAATAAAGCAGGAGAAACAGCAGGAAAATATTCACTGATACATACAGTATATGATGTGGGCATCATAAATGTATGTTGGTGTAATGCACTCAGACAATAATGTTTTGTACTGTATGTTGCAAACTTCATTGAAGAGATTTCTTGAGCATTCTGTTCATAAATTTGAACAAAGAGACTTTGGGTAAATTACAGTATGAAACTGCTTAGGAAAATTATACAAACAAGCTTGTGTGAATGAGATCAGTATCCCATTTGAAAAGAAACAAAAAAAACACAAGAATTGTATACAAGTATGAGAACACAATCGAATTGCAAACCAGGTCCAAACCCATCAGTGAACCAGTAATACCCCTAAATAAAAGTGTTTAAGTCAGCACATGTTTAATATGTTTGTATTTCACCAAATTATGCAAGCCTATTTTCTCTGTTTGGAACAGAGCCGACCACTAAAAGCTGGTCCTCACAGGCTGAAGCAGTTGTGCATAAGCATCAACGGGTATCTCTCCCTGCTCAAACACCGACATAACATCATCCACCTTTCTCTTGACAGATTTAAGAAAACAGGTGAGATTATACATTTTTAGCATAGCACAGACACAAGACACAAGTCTATCCTTTCTAGCCCTTTGGAGCATAAATAAGCTAAGTCTATAAGCCCAAGAACGTTTTTAGACAGGCATAGATCCAAATTACCTGTTTAGATTTCTGGTTCACGTTCTACCGATTGGTTATCTTCTATAATGATGACAGCGGTCTCTGCTTTAGCGGTATGTTTTGTTGTTGCAGAATCCATGTTTTGCTTCTTTCTAGTAAAAGAAAACAGATAATGGTGTGTCTCGGCGATGGACCAGCAAGCTCCAATGCCACGAGGGACCAGCGAGAACGCTCGACTGGCCAAGCAACACAGGGACACGGGTAAGCTGGGATCGGCAAGATCCGATGCCGCGACGGACCAGCGAGGACAATCGACTGTCCAAGCGACACAGGGACTATGGTTAGCGTAGCCAGTTAAAACCTTGCAAAAGTGGTGGACTCAGCCAACCAACTTCAGCTCGGTCAAAAGAAATGTTAGCTGTAAAACAAGCGTTGGTGTCTCCTTTCTGACTTGGACAGCGGTGGACTCAGCCGACCTGCTAGGTCTCTGTCATAAGGAGATGGCTACCGGTGCTTGATTTTACCCAAAGGAGAGACAGAAAATAAAAGGAGAGGCGAGAAGGAAAAAGAAAGAAGAAAAAACAGCACAACTTACCCAATTCTTATTATTGAGGAGCCCGGGCCTTTGGGTCCAAATATCTGTACTTAAATATTCTTTTGGGCGAGGCTTTTACAACGCTGGGGCCAATCAAAACGTTTTAAGAAAAGATTTTTTAAGATAACCCGCCAACATATTTTTAACCAATCAACAAACACATGCCGCATGTTAAGCTAGCCAATGGAATTACACCATGCTGGTTCGGGCGTGTGCTGAGTGCATCCAGCGCTTCCCAAATTCAGAACAGCCAATCAGGATACACACCAGGCAGCTGGGATGTGAAGAGTCTCTATGGCTAAAAGGCAATATGGCGCGACTGAAAAAAAATGTGTCAACTGGTCTGTCAATGAAAACGGTGTTAGCATATGAATTTAACAGTAACAGATAAAATCTTTATAATACTGTACATGCAATCATAGGGCAGCCGCTTTCTAACCCAGGAGATCTGGTTTTGCGATTGGGGACGAGAGCAAAAATAAGACAGGTCTTTTTAAGTGTGTATATAAGTATCTATCTATCTATTTATCTATCTATCTATCTATATTATCATGATTAAAATATTAATGTGTGTTATTCTAACATAGCCCCATAAACTAATGGTAAAAAAAAAAAATGGAATGCTCTTCTTGTCATTCTTAATAAACACAATTTAATTTATAATACGCCTGGAAGTTGGTAAGACACGCTAGGGCTAACGGTTTTGTAAATAAATAAAAATACGGTAACGCGTTAATATTTATATATAAGTCATGAATGTGTGTATACGTTTAATTAGTCTTATTATTCCTGGTATGATTAACTTGTACCTTTAAAAAGAAGAAAATGCATTATTTTGGTGCATAGCACCCATTTATTAAGTAACTAGGATATGTTAAGGAAAACGAAGCAGCGGTGCTACTCTGTCTATTGGCCCGTGGCGCAAGCATAGAGCTATCGCTGTCTAAATCAGCAGATCGGGGTTCGCACCTGGACAGTAAAATATGACATTGACTCTTAAAATGAGTATGTTATTATGACCTTGCATTACGGTGTGTCATTCTTTTATAGACCCATAAATGAAAAGGTAAAATGGAATTCTCTTGTTCTTATTCTTAATACGCGCAATTTAATTTATGATAGGCCTAGAAGTTGGTAAGTCACGCTGGGGCAGACGGTCTTGTAAATAAATAAATAAATAAAAACCCGGTAACGCGTTAATATTTATGTATATATAGGTCATGATGGTGTGCACGTGTAATTTGACTTTTTATCCCTGGCATGATTAACTTGTGCCTTAAAATAAGAATAAGAAGAAAAAAACAAAAAATCAACCAGAGCCACGGATGCGTGTGTTGGCCGGTGGCGCACCCGTGGAGCTGTCACTTTCTTAAGCTAGGGGATCTGGGTTCGCGTCCGGGCACACAACAAAAGTAAAACATTGACTTTTCAAATGTGTATATGATTATGCATTACTGTATGTTATTCTATTATAGCCAAGTAAACTAAGTGGTCAAATGGAATTCTAGCAGGAGTTTGAAATGAATAATAGATTTTTACTCGCGATGGCAGATAGGAAGAGCATTCCAAATTTTAGGGGCCATCACACTGAAAGTTCTGCCACCCATAGTTACTAACCTGTATTTAGCTACGGTGAGTAAATTAGCGTCACGATGATCTTAAATCCTCACCCGGGTAATCCGATCCACGTTTCTAACGGTTCAAAATCCTTATAAATAATTTTTCTTTACAAAAAGTAACACTCGGCAGGGGGACACTGGAATCTGTTGCTG